>VYXC01005337.1:35778-152209 GCA_013397175.1 Platysteira castanea | reverse complement strand
AGGGAGGCTTTTTTTTTTTTTTTTTTTTTTTTTTTAATAAATGGTTCTTTGAACCTGGTGGTTGTAAGGAAGTGAAACAGAACAAACTTTGAAAAGTGTGCTTGTTTGAGGCTCCTTACACCGTATCTGGCTGAGAGTACAGGTGGCCAAGCACTGAAAGTTCCTGCCAATTTCTAAAGTTACACTTTTATCCACTAAACAAGCATCCTGATCCGGGTTACCAAACAGGGCACTCAACAGGAGCCTCCAAGTGCATGGATTGAATATCACTTATTCCACAGCCTGGGCCATCCAGCCTAGTAAAGCTTGATCTAATACTGTTTCACCCTTTTCCTGTGCTCGCTGGATTTTGGGTAATAGACCTTCCCAGGAGACTGCTCTCAGAAAGTGTCTTCAGTAGAAGAGTTGATGCACATGCTTCTATTTTAAAAAGCACATGTTCAGCACATTTCACTTTTGTGAAATGGAATATGGTTTAAGTTTGTTTCAATAAAAAAAAAGGGATTCTGCTGGAAGGACTTATGTCAAAGTGCAAAAGGTTTTGTACACAATGAGCAGATTTTTTTTTTTCTTGAGGGCCAAAGAGGAGACACTAAAATGAAATCTCCCTGCCACAAAAGCAGTTGCAGTTTTACACACAGAGAATCAACAAGGCGGCTTGTTATGAATTCTCCAGCTTTGTATTTATTTTGGATTAGACTGATTTAATCTAAGAGTCACATTAAGAAAACCAGACCTTGTTTTTAATGAGAAACTTAATATGTATTCACAGTAAACACTTTAAATGTCAAAGTTTAATGGACAGTATTCAAAGGCCATTATTATAGTAACGTGCTTTTATATCAGCACGGCTGATGAAGAGCAATTCTTTTAAAGACACTCTTCAAAAAAATCAATATAAACTTTAAATAATAACAATAAAAAACCCCTACAGTGCATCTTAATCCAGGGGAAGGACAGTAACAAACCTTTACATAACCAGGAGATCCAAAATCAAGCCTTGGCAATGACTCTCAGCCTGAGAAAAAGAGTGAGCTGCATGACTGCAGTGCCCTGTACCAGTGAGAAATATGAACAGAACAAATTTGTATTCAGCCTTCTTGTACCCTGAGTTCATGCCTAAACCCACGTCAGCATCAACCTCCCCGAGATCAGCTCTTCCCTCCTCTGTGTTTTCCTCCCCCAGGTCCTTCTCACCCAGAGAACATCCTCACGTCACAGGACACAGACAAACGCACCCCCAGGAGTCATTTGTGCATCATTTAAAAGTTCTGCACAGCAAAACTTAACAGAGGAATCTTGTTCTCTGTATGAAAGTGTCTGAAGTCTCCCATCTTATTGACAGGAGCCTCTCCCTCAAATCCCAAGTTTTCCAACACGCCTTCTCCATCCCACTTCCCCAGGAGTGCGGGAGGGGTGTTGGGATGGAGAGCTCAACCCAGCAGGCACAGAGTGCTTTAGCTTGATTTTACTGATTAAAAACAGTATCACAATCTGCTTTTTCCCCATAACTCCCTGCAAGGTCTGATCCGCCCTTGGTCCAAACACATCCAAAGTGTCCTGCATTTCCACACACACTTGGTGTCATCATATCACAGTCTATTTACAGATCTACGGTGGACACTTTGATCTTCTCTACTGTATTTAAGGAGTGTTTCCATAAAGATCCTTGCACATATTCCAGCATGATTATTGCTCACTGAAACAGAGGGTGGAAAAGCTCTGGAATGCCTGAGTGAGGATTTGTCTTGATCTGGAAGGAACTGCTTCATGCGTTAGTCCCAAAATCGAAGGCTGTGACATTGTGACGTTTATCAGAAAGAGGAAAGCCTGTTCAAGCAGGCTGAGTTTTTATTTGCAGCCATGGATACGTTTACCAATTTGCAGATAATTTTATTTAATTGCATTTAGAATCAATTAAAGCAGTTCATTTATATGGAACGATGTAGCAACCAAAGCTGCTGCTTACTCATTCTCTACACTGAGAAATTTTCCCTTTGGCAGCAGGGCTGAACTTTAAAAGGAAATGATAATAGTTACATTCATGCAAACCCAGAAAGACACCAAAATAATTCCTTTTCAAACATTCAGAGAGATCAAAATCTCTGGTTTATGTGGATTCAGTCTCTGTAGCCAACAAACACGATGCCATGTTATTTTTATCTGGGCATGCATAAAATACAGAAATGGGGGAAAGCAGAGAATTTCTTAATCCAAGTGTTGTTACTATATGCAATCCCTTAAGGAAAATAAGCAATAATTGCATATTTATTTAATTTGCTGAGTAATGACTGCGTGTGTGCTGTTTCACTTTGGTTATGTCTCTGCTCCTGTCTGAGCTGTTGACAAGGGAGAAAACACCACAGACAACCTCCAATCATGGAATTTCCAGAACTACCCTTAAACGATTCTTAGAGAACAGCGAATAGTACAAATGTTAATTGATTCTGACTTCTTTTGCTCCACAGTGTGCATCTCTCTTGCTTCGTTGGCAGCTGCTTACAAAGGATGGATTTCTTTGGCAATGAGCAGTGGCAGCAGTGGAATGGCACAAAACCAGTGCCGAATACAGGACCTGGTTCTCTGCTAATCCCACTCGAACCAGATCCATCTCAGCAGGGTTTGTGCTGTGAGGTACCCAGGAAGAGAAGAGGTCCATGCACTGCACATGGAAATGAAGGAAGGATCAGCCCTGAAAGTCTGCAGTTGATACCCCCAGCCAGAGCAGACACTCGAAGGGGTGCACCATTGATCTGCTGGGTGCACCCCGAGCTCTCCACTCGGGTTTTTGAGGTAACAGCAGAAATGCCAACCAGTTCAAAAAAAATTTAAAAATAAAAAAAGAAAAGAAAAAGGATAATAATCCTTCAGTGAGGCACATTTTTGCCACTTCGTGTTTGTGGAATCCTTGAATCTACCTACAAAACACTCGCCAGCCAGACTGACAGTACTCGGAAACAGTCAGGATTGGCCTCCTAAAAGTTGTTGCCCTCCTTTTGTCCTTTGGAAAGAACTTTGTGGCTACTGCTCTGAAAGGAATTGAAAAAGGCATTGATTGATTACAAAGCAGAAATCTGTGAAATCCACAAAAAGTGCAAAAGCTAACAAGCCCATAAAATTTACTACTGCGTTTTAGTATCTGGATCCAAATAAAAAGAGTGCACTTGATGACATAGGATTTGTAAAGATGCTAAGAGGTGGTGCAGTGGCATCTTCAACACTAAATGGCACATTAAATAAATGCAGGCAAAATTCTCCAAACAACCTTAAAATATTCCTTAGCAGTTATCATCTCAAATTGAAAATTTTTGTTTTTCTAATTGGTTTTAATTGCCTTGATTGGGAAAAAATAATCCAGAAGTGCTTGTCCTTCACCTCCCCATTTGTTTTTATTCCCAGCAGAAGCCAAGGGATGCTCTTTGGACATTTTGGAGCCACAGGAACATGTCAGAAGCCTGAACAGCCCTTGCTTTGCTCCCTTGTGCCTGGGGGCAAATGGGGCATCCCTGAAGCCAAAATTGGGAAGAGAGAAGTTGATCCCTGTCCTTGCAACTCTTGCCGGGCTATTTTGCATCTCTGAGGATCAGTTACTCGGTTTAATGATGCTAAAAACACAATGAGAGAGATCCATGTCTGCCCTCTGAGCAGTCAGCACTGAAAGTAGCAGGAATCTGGTTTTTTGTATTTAATATGTTCTGCCCATCCTCTGCTCAGTTTTAGATCACAGAGATTACAGGATTATCCCTCTCCCAAACTTTGAATCATCTTCTCACATGTGATATTGTTAAAATTGCTTTCTGGCCTCTTTTCAAATGGTGGCTGCTGAATGATCTGCTCTGAATTCTAAATAAAGTGAAACTTTAAATATCCCGTGCTCTGTGCTTGGAGCATTCAGCTTTGGAATATGCCAATTCCACATGCTCAGAAAAAAAAAGTCCTTTTAATTAGCAGGTGAATCCATAAAGCCAATGCTATTGTGACCTTCTGTGTAAGAAGGAGCTTTGCTGGATGCTCCAAACTCTCTGAGAGCATCACAGAAACACCAGGTGTGATAAAGGGGAGCACGAGAAATTTGCTCCACTTTTGTTTCTGGGATCTATTGTTAGGTGGCACGAGAAATGGACGGAAACTTTTCAACCCAAACACTGGGATTATGCAAAGGTCCCTGATGCACCTGGAAATAAAGCAGCAAAGTGGGAGATGCCTCATACAACACCCAAAAGGAAAGGACTGGAAAGCAGGTTTCCCAATAAAAAAGATGAATAAAACAATGGATAATTGAAGTCAGTTTGAATCTGGATTTTCTCACAAGAATTGCCATTTTATCCATGGCACTGAAGATGGGTCAACAAGAATTTTTTAGCTGTTTGGGTTTTTTGGGGGGTTTGTATGTTTCTTGGTTGGTTGGTTTGGGTTTTTTTTCCTCTTGGATTCCAGCAGAGATGATTGGCACCTTCCTTAAAAAAACAGGATTTCTTTCATGATTTCACATTTCTGTTGTTCTTGCTTTAGTCACAAACTCCTCAGGCAAGGAATGGAGCTCCAAACCCCTTTTCAACCTGGACAGCTAAAAATAATCCATCCCTATTTAGCAAAACCTGAAGTTTGAAGATGCTCTGATTTAGAGAGCTGTTCCCTTTCCCAGGTAAACTCCACCAGGACACAGCTACAGCAGAGCTCCTGTCCCAGGATTTTCCCTGGAACACTGAGGAATCTTTAGGGATCTTCCTGTGGCCAAATGTTTTCCGACAACCTCGAGCTGCCATGGGTTCAAAACAACGTGCATTACCAAAATTGGAGTAAATTCTGATTTTACTGCTAACGTTTTTCAGGAGGAGAAAGAAGTAAACCAATTTTTATACACATGGACATAGGGAAACCCCTTGAGCCAAATTCTTCCATGTCACCTGACAACTTAAGTATTTCACCACTTCATTTGACTACAAGAAATCCAGGTTTTCCAGCCCAGCCCCTTTAGTGCTCCAAGATTAAGCGGATCCCTACCCTCGACTCCCCACATTCCAGATGTGGCTGAGGGTGATTCACATTTGGATTGTTTAACCATTATATTCAGTTTTTGCTGTGCTGTCTCCAAAATGAATAACCCAGCCTAAAGCTTTGCTGTGCCAAGAACGTGCAATTGTCCCCTGAAACCAAAGGTTTCATCACTGAGATCCAGCAATTCCAAGTGTCTTCATTTATTCCTGACATAGGCACATATATCTGACTTGTAAAATTTACTGGGTGGCTGAATGGGATTCAGTTGTTTATAAAGCATGTAGTTTTCCCTGGGAAGTTTCCTACAAATGCCTCGCTGCTTTGGAACTATTTTTATTCCTTGCTATTTTTTATTTTAATTTTTTTAACTTGCTAAAAGACTAAGCATTATCTACTAATAACATGAAGATGCAGAAAAGAAAAGGTCAATTTAATTGGAGCTACTATTTCCTGGGGTTTAAAAGGAAAATGTTGAAGCTAAGATGACATTGACAAATTGCTACTATTTATTTAAATTGTGTAATGCAATCTACCAGTAGTTCTATAATCTGCATGTTTGAAGCAGTTGACCCGTCCAACTAATGCAAACAAATTAGCCTCCCGGGCCCTCCCTAGATCCTATAAGCCATTAAATATCCTAATCTAACATCATTTAATACACAAACTCTCTTAGTTAAAGTGTTACTGTGAATATGTGTTATAAAAATTACAATATACAGAGTCTAAGCACACTGAAGCCCAGGTCAGCAAATTTGTCTTTTCTGTCACTCAGCCCATTATTTATTTATTTATTTTATTATTTATTGGTTATTCAGCCACAATAGGGACATATTTTGGGTTTCCCCTGTGCCATGGGGTTCATTCCCTCAAAAGTCCAGCTCTGGTTTAAATGTTTTAAGTTCAAGAGCTCCTACCAGGAATATATTGTACAAATTTCATCCCAATCAGTAAATTGGTCTCAGGGAAGTGTTTGGATATTAAATGTTCCTAAGGAAATTAAGGCTCTATTATGCCCAGGATACACAGGCAACCAACAACTCTGGTTTTCCCCCTGATTTATAGAAATGCCAATGCCAAGACCTCACAATTCATGCAAATAAACTCACCTGAAGGGAATGGGATTGTTTGTCTCAGTAAAAAATGAATAAAACCTGGTGTAATTAGTAAAGCAATAATTCCCCCAGGAACCCAATTCTGGTGCTTTGTGAAGAGGGAAAATTGCCTGTTCTCCATCGTGATAAATACAGCAATAGAAACCCACATAATTGTTATTTTATCATACTCAGAGGTCTGTTCTGGAATTTATCCATGAGTAAAGTCCACCTCAGGCAGGAGCAAAACCAAGAGACATCTGAGGGCTGCCACGTCCTCCCCTTGATTTCTCTCGCCCTTGGATCAGTCCTTTAAAGAGCAGGGAGTCAATTGAGTTTCATAAGAGCAAGGAGATAGATAAAGGTAGCATGGAATGATTAAATCAATCAGGAAAGTAATAGTCCCATAACCAAAGGAAAGTCAATAGGTTATATATCACTGACAGCCTATAAAGTCATTACAGGAGCTTATGGGACTGAGTCACACAATTAATTGCCGAAGAAAAATCTCGTGGTTGCAGTAAAAAAGTGTATTTTTAGCATATTGATACAAGAAAGCTGATCCTTTCCATGGACTTTTCTGGAAGATAACTAAGCAACAACAAAAATAACCCCTCAAAACTGAATCCCCTCAAATTACCAAACCATGTGGAAGAAGCTTTTTTCCAAGCTGTTCCTAAACTTCCTTCTCACAAAATATGTTTTAGGTGGAAAAAGACACCTTATAAATTTTATCAGGAGCAAGCTGAACCTCTGTTTTCACAATGAAAAGAAATAGATGGGATCAAGGACCACCTAGAGAAACTGCAAAAATGAGGAGAAAAAAAAGAGAGATTCTGCAGAAATTTGGGAAATCTTGCTGCCAGAGTACAGATATTAATAGTTTCACGTGCCTGGTTGTGAAAAGCACAATGGATTTGGAGAGCTCTCTGAAGAGATTTAATTTCAATGAATGTAAGAGCGAGAAGGAGCTGAGCAAAGTGCTCTGATTCAGAGCCTGTGACCTTTCTCAGCAGAGTCATCAACAACTGCTCCACTTCTTATATTCACAAGTATAGAAAATAAACCCCTGTTATTTTAAAACCTTGATCAGTAAATTACAAAACCGAAGAGATTTAAGCAAATCCGATCACAAGACCCCGATCTCTGCCTGCTGCTGCAGGTGTGATGATTTTACCTCAAAGGGGGCTGTTTTTTCACTACAAAAATTACCACATATTTTCCTTTCTCTGAGGAGTAATTAAGTGACTCATAGATGAGATCTAGAAAATTGATACTTGTCAGAAGTAAAAACAATGATCAGTGGAAGAGGTAAGTTTATCATAGAATTGTGATTTTAGGCTTTTTTCACGTTCCTTGCCTAGTTTGGAACTGTTCTGGTTCATAACAATCAGCTATTGTCAGCTGCTAATTATTAATTTCTCTTGGTTAAGATCTTTTAAGCTGAAATGACATTGAAAGGAGGTTTGAAAGGTAAAGTCACTCAATCTTTTCTGAATTTTGGTTCAAAAACACGTTCTTTAATTGGACCAATACCAAGTGGTGGTTCAGTTTTCCCTTTCTATATCATATTGGGATACCTTGGACCTGCATTAAACATCCCATTGCCCTGAGAAACCCGAATTCCTTCGCAGGTTACTTCAACCTGAATTTAGGATTTACAGGGAAACGTTTACAGAGAAACAAATCCGCATTACCGTGAATGATAACATATGAGGTATTTTAAATGAATAGTAATTAAAATTTAGTAGGATGATAATACGGTAATTAAATATCAATTGTTTGCGCAGGACCACTTATTGAGTTTAATAAGTATGTAAAAGATATTAATCTAGTTGTCATGCAATTACCTCATTGAGGGGGAGTGGGAATATGTGCGTGTGTGTGGGAAGAACAAATCATGAAATGCAAAATTCAGTTTTAAAGCTGCCTTAAGGTTATGACAGAACCAAAGGATAAAAAAATTAATAAATTGCTCTTCCTCTTCTCACTGTGGGATGTTCAGGGAGATGCAGTGGGGTGAGCTGTGGGCATGCAGAGGGCTGAGGAGGGGATGTGGACAGGGAGCAGAATCACAGGATCATGGAATGGGTTGGGAGGGACATTAAATCTCATCCAGTGCCATGGGCAGGGACAATTTCCACCAGCCCAGCTTGCTCCAAGCCCTGGCCAAGCACAGGAAACCATGGCAAACCCAGCTCTCTAAATGTTCCTTTTAAAAGATCACCTGTGCATTTATTATAACACCTGCACATGATCCGGTATCAACCAGCACACCTAAACCCCTCTTTTAGCTCTCAAAGGAATTCTTTGGGTTTCTACCTGGCGTGGGATGATGTTGCATTAAATGCCCAACACATGAGAAGGAAATCTTCGGGCATTCCTCTGGGATATACACATTAATGAAGTTTCCTGCAAGGTTATTGCAACAATTGCACACGTCCTTATCAACTTCACACCCCCCCCCCAATCAAAATAGGCACTTCAGGGATCAGAATTCCAACCTGGCAGGTTTTGAAAACAGAAGATGGGGCAGTCCCCACATTTTTGTTACAAATTATCCATCCTTTCTGCAGCAACTTTGGAAGCAGTGCCGATTTTTTTATAGCTCAGAGCAGTAATAAAATATTAACCATATCAGACTTGATTTTTCCACAGCCCTGTGTGGAAAAAGGTAAGGTTTTTATGCTCCTGTGTTTACATAGACATTAGAAGCAGAGAAAGGTGATAGGAAATTTGAGGTCGCTTCCCTGCCAACCAAGGGGAAAGGACTTCACCTACATTTTAACCAGCAGGACTTTGACAAACCTGTTCACAAAAACTCACTGAGAAGAGGAGCCCTCACTTTCTGAGCAGAGTTATCTTAATGTTTAACCACCCTTTTTATCCAAAACCTTTGCTGCAAAGGAAGCTAATTCCTTCTTTTCTTAAGCCCAACAGAGAGAAAGAGATATTGGCTTTTCTGCCAGCAAACCCAGCTCCTTCAGCCCTGTCTCCAACCCACTTTTTTGAATCTTTCATCAGTTTTGGTCCTCCTTGGAGCTCCGATTCCTGCACGGCATCCTTAAAGAACTGTGTTTTAAAAGGGATCCTGCAGCACCCAGAGCCTCTCCTGCACCCCAGCTTCAGAAAAACAGCAGAGGCAGCTTAGAAAAATGTTTTAAGCACAAACAGAAATGAACATGAGGACAGGCTTCGAGACAAATTACAGGGGACAAGTGCTTTTCCCACCCCCTCCCAGCACTGCTTTGTGAAGGTGCCCAGATTTAGGAGCTGAGGGCAGGGAATGAGCAGCAAAAAGTGTTTTCTTCTTTCATACACGAGCTTTTAGACCATCAAAAAGCTTCATATGAAGAGAGGAAGGAGGAAAAGATGAGTGAGGTAGAAACTAGGGTTTGGGGAAGAAAATGGCACCAGGTCTGTGTGAAGACTGGGGTACCCCCGGCGGGGTCACAGCAGGGCAGCTCCGTGGGGCCTCTCAAAGGAGCTTCTCTCAGCCTGTATTTTTTCCCTGCCAATCATCCCTGCAGCCATACTTCAGCACATCCATGTTCTGGGCTTCTTTAATTAATTGAAAGGAGAGAATAATTAATGCAGCAACTCTTATTCTGGTTCAGGCCAGCAGAGAGAGGGTGGGAAGCGAGGCAGGGGGCAAACACACCTGAAATCGAACTCTTGGGTGAGGCAGAGCTGCTGCAAACCCAATAAAGAGGTAACTCCAAATGATTTTAATACAGTTCTGCATCCCCCCAAGGCAGCTGCAGGATACTGCTGAGTCCAAGCCACAGAAACAGCCAAGCTGGAAACCTTTCTAGCAGAGAAAATACTCTCTGTAAATATTAGGAGCTTCTGTAGGCTCAGATATATTGATGGGTCACATCATTTTTGCAGATCATACCAGTAGATACTGGGAAGACTTGCTGTGCCATATGTGCATCCTTCTTCTCTTTCAAAGCCATCAGTTGTCGAAGGGAAAAAATAAAGAGTTGTGTTTGGGAGAGAAAAAGCAATATGCACTGAAGCTCAAAAGCAGGCGCGCGTTTGAAGTGTCACTTTTGGTTTTTATCACCATTTTATCACCACTAAGGGAAAGTGCTCTGCAGCTCGCAGAGCGCTGCCTCATCCAATAACCCGTTCGGAGCAGGCTTTTTAGCCTGGTGATACAAACAAACACAGGCAAAGGTAGAGGCAGATGATTAAATGGGCTGAAAATCCAGCCTGACACACCGGTACCAACTGAACAAAGCTGGGGTTGGGGGAGAGGTACAAGAGCACGAACCAGAGCTTAAATTATCCAGCTTAAATTCCTGCTTTTCACGGTACACCCCCGGCTCCTGGCGTTGTATCACCTTGATTTCACGTCTGTATTCTGCAGATGGGCCAAAACCTCCCAATTATGAGGGTGTAGATGAGTATTTCCACAATTCCAGGATTATGCAGGAGCCCAAACAGGCTCTTCCAGCATCATCCCCACATGGGCAGTGTTATAAAATCCTGTTGTTGACTCAGACCACCAGGCCAATTCCCTGAAAGGATTTCTTAGGCAAAGTTGCTCTCTAACATCTCTAAACCTACTTACAGAATTTTTTTTTTCTTCATTTGAAGATCACTGACCTGGTGCAAGAAAATATTTTCTCTCCATAGGAGGCAGACCTCTTCCCTTCCTGTGACTTTCAAACCACCAGAACTTTGAAGAGTTACTGTGCATCTTTTCCCACTCTCTCGAGCACCCAGTTCCTTACCCAGGCAGACCCCCTGATGTTTTCAAAACATAAATAAACACTGTATACGTTCAAACTCTCAATTTGCATTTATACCTGTGTATGTTCTAGAGATTTCCCTCCCAGCCCACTAAACCTATATTTTTACCGACCTCTGTAAACAACACTCTTTAACTCTCAGGATTCAAATGAACAAAAAATGATTTTTATCCTTGATTCTCCTGTTCTTTAATATTGGATTTGTGTGAAGTTCTTCCACACTTTTAGCAAATATAGGCTCATTCCTAGATTTATCACAGAATAGCAGGAAGTTGACCTTCCAGCTGCTCTGGCCTGGACTTAGGAATGGTTTTTATTTCATTAAACAGATATTTGGGGTTGTAGTTACACAGAGCTGGGTGGGCCAGGCCAGTCTGGTTATGACAAAAGGCTGGTGGAGAGCTGGAACTTTGCTAGGCTGTTCTGGTGGCTGGCATTTGAACATCCTGTAAAATCAAGGACAGTAGAGAAACCATAAAAAGGTGAATTCCAAGATTTAAAGAGCAAATTTTCACCGGACTTGAAATCAAAGTGATGGAATCAGGTCATGGACGTAGCACATCCAAAAGAGCCAGACTTCAGCCAGCACCCAAACTGTGAGAGTACAAAATCAGCTGGAAAGACTATTATTTGTCAAGGCATCACCATCTTTGGACTTTGGAAATGTCCTGCCTTTCTGTGGGAATTTCCATGTATAATAATGAAGGAAAAAAAAAAAAACTTACAAGAGAGCTTCCAGGAAAACAAATTAAAACTTTGTGGTTGTTTTCTATTCTAGTGCCTCTCCCTCCCCAGGGCTCTGCCCACACAGCTTTTTATACACAAGATTATTGTCAGGGTGCTCTGGAATGGTCATTACCGCTTCCTGCGGGGTCACAATAAAAACATTCTCAGAAATAAAGGGCTCACAGCATTCCCAGGTGGACGGTGCTGGAACAGGAGCTGGAAGACTCGGCCTGGTGAGGGACCCAAGGCCCCTCCTCAGCTGTGGGGATGGGTCAGGACACCAAGGAGCTGCTGTGGGGGGCTGTGATCCACATGATTTCTCCAGCTATTCCCAGCTGGCACAGTCCCTTCTACATCATTCCTTGCTCCTCAGCAGCCAACAGCTCCTCACAGACCAGGCTAATCCTTCTTTTATTCACATTTACAAGATCTATAACAAATACACTCCAAAAATTAAAAAGGGTCTGATCCTGCTTCCCCAATAGCAGTGCCTGAAGCAGCAGATGGATTGTGGCTGCAGTGCTTCAATATATTCATTATTTAGGCCATTAATTTCCTTTTCACTGAAAACATCTGGCTTCTGGTGCTCAGGGGGAAAAACAACATGACCCAAAACTAGTTTTAACTACAGGTTCATCTTCTAGGAGGGCAGGTTAAATTCACAACCAAGTGAAAAAAAGGACAGTTTGTTCACTATTGGAGAGGATGGAAGGAGACAAAAATTTTTCCGTGTAACATTCTTTAAGTGATTTTTGTAAGGAAAGCTGACTGGATACAGTTTTCTAATTGCTGCCTGGGAAACCCATGGGAAGAGCTTCTGCTTGTTCTTTTTCCTCGGGTGTTTCTCATAAGCAGAGCTGTACCAGTAACTAAAGCTGTGGAGGATCCCACACTGGGGCTCAGAGCATCCCCTGTCCCCAAAAACCCTCCCCCTGAAAGATTCCAGCCCCGACAGGGATTCCCACACATTCCTGCTTCCCTTGGACCCTTCCCCACGACACCAAATGTGTTTCTTGCAAAACCAGCAGTGTCTGCTTAAATGTGGGTTTTTAAAAAGAGACTTTTATCAAGATTGCTGAGAAACTGGGGAGCGATTTCACACATCAGGGAAGGCAAATCCCACCCTAGTAAGACAGGGAGGTGTGGCACAATAGCCTGGAAATTAAACAATATTTTTCTACAAATAATCTCAGATGAAATGTTATTAAAACACAATGAAACCAACTATTTTCAGGCTCTGACACGGTAATTAATTATCTTATGCCAGTGTCCCATGTTAAAAGGAACTAAGGTTTAGTTGTTTAACAGTCCCAGGGAGAAATTAACCTGTTTCCAGATTATTATGATTTCTTAAACTCTTCAAGTGTCCTGGTCCCAAGCAGGAAAGACAGGAAAGGATAATCTGGTGGAATTACAGAACAGGGAACAGGCGTGTTCACTGCCCAACTGGTCAGAAACATGCCAGGATTTTCTGGGCTCTCATGCCAAGATGAGCTTTCTAAAAATTTTTAGACTTTTTACCTCTGGAATGACAGGGGTTGCATAGGTCTGTGGACAAATCAGAATTTCAGAGCCCATGTGTGCTTTTTCCACAAAAATTCATCTTTCATGAGGTAGAAACAAGCCTTTGAAGAGAGGTGACATCTCCAGCCACATGCTCTGTGTTGGGAACCTTATTTATAAACCACCTTCACCCACCAGGTTTGGAGAGAAAGGCTCCTAAAGTTTAACAAAAAAATGAATCACTGCTTTATATTCCTGGGTTTGCAACTTTTTTTATCGTTTTAAAAAACACCTGTTCATTAAGCATCGGGAAAAAAATCCAGATAAGCCAAACTATATTTCCAACCTATCACTTTGCAATGAGTTTTCCTCTTTCTGTGCCTGAAAGCTTCCAAGCATGGAATATGAAAAGGTTCTCAAGTATTTGTGGTTACTGATGAGCTTATTTTTAAGCTGTTCACAAAATGAGAGAGCTCCACTAGCCTGTAAAATAATTATTCCTGCAAGAAGGTGGATTATGCATAAGAAAGATTTCAAAGGTTAGATTTTACTCTAAGAAAACACTGCTTTAAACCTGAAGCTGCTCTTCAGCTACAGCATCACTCCAACTTTGGTGCTGGCCTGAACAGATAATTCTAGAAATTTCCTACCCAAAATGTTTTACCTTTAAATTATGGGAAATTAAATTCATGATGACAAATGGGGAGAACATGAGACAGAGGAGGATGTCCTGCTAAAAGCAGAGGGAGAACTTAAAGAGCAACTTCTTCTGCAGTGGTAGCCTTTGAAGTCTCTCATAAAAAGAGCTCTAATTTTAGAATTACAGATTACCAGGTTACTCCTCAACAGAAATCTGATGTTTTCAGAATTCAGCTG
The DNA here is from genome assembly GCA_013397175.1 of Platysteira castanea. NCBI lineage: Eukaryota > Metazoa > Chordata > Aves > Passeriformes > Platysteira > Platysteira castanea. The sequence continues at coordinate 138,255 of VYXC01005337.1, read as the reverse complement.
TAACTGGGACAAAGACACCTCTCCAAGAATTCAGTGTACAGCAATGAAATAGTCAGCAATGCTGCTCTAATCCAAGGGAGAAGCAGCTCTCATTAGATGACTATCTCTGCATGAATAATGCACTATTACCTGTTTGGGTTTAATTAAATGTAATACATAACATTTTCTTGTAATGACTATAGGTATCCATACACCTCTATTATACTTGACTTAATAATTAATTCATTTTCCTCTCATCTCCTCATTTGGACAATTTATCATTTTGCCAGGCTCCTAATGTAAGTCATTTATAAGAAAAGTTTTTATAGTATTTTCCAGGCTAACTTGGATTAACACAGTCACTGCAGACCTTCAACACTTCCGTAAACTTACACTGAACACAGTAATTCCGGGTGGATAACTACATTTGGAAGGAAAAACAAAGAGCATCCTGACATGAGGAAAGGGTTCTAGGAGGATTTAGCCTTGGATTGCTCAATTCTTGTATAAAGATTGATGTGCATGTTGAAAATCCCATTTCTTTTCTGTTGCCCCTTCCCAAACACGGGGAGAAGAGGGAGGGAATACTTTGCCCCACCTGGGACAAAGAGTAACTCACAGCTGAACTGAGAGCTGGGATTTGCAGAGATGAAGCAGAAGAGTGCTGGGGTCAGCAGCCCTGGAAGGGTTTACAAGGTGCACAGATGTGGCACTTGGGGACGTGGGGCAGTGATGGCCTCGGCAGTGCTGGGGGAGTGGTGGAACTCTATTATCTTGGAGGGTTTTAAAACATTGCTTTGCTCCTTTTATTCACTTATTTTTGGTGCATAGCCCGTGTTGATGGACTCCACCCACTTCCAGTCTCTGGGTATTTGGAAATCTCGCTACTCTCAGACTCCTCAATTTGGAAACTCTCCACAAGAGCTTTTACACTTTCTCAAGACACCTATTCCTGCGGAAGAGGTTCCTGTATCCCTGGGCTCCTTGTATTCAGTAAAACTGCTTTGTTTTAGGGTCCCAGCTGCAGGTCTGACCCACCCCAGCTCCCCCACCCCATCTGATTTCTGCAAAGCGAGGAGAATTACACCTCCACACTACTTCCCCAGCATCTGCAGATCTGATTTCCCTCTGTAAATAGATTATATCCAATATTTATAAAAAGATTAAGCTAATCTGACATTTAATTAATGGAAACGGCAATGTTTGACTTTTTATTTTAATAAGCAGCACCCTTTGTTCCCACAGGCCTCGTTACTAGCGGTATGCGCAAAAAAAAAAAAAATAAAAAGGCAGAAAGATTTAACAAAAGGTTCCATTAAATTAGAGAGCAATAAACAAACACAGCCAATTTATGCATCGGAGTCATTAAATGTGTATCCTCTCCACCACTTCCTTCACAGACACTACTTAGGGCTGCTGCAATGGATCTGCAGGGAGCAGTTACCTTAATTATAAAATGAAACACCTCTGCTAATGCAGTCTTGGAGCCTTGTTAGTTTACACCCCAGACATGTGGCTCCGGATGGGCTCCAAATGCTAATTCCAGGGATGCTCCGAAGTGCCGTGCCCGGCGTTCCATGACCGCGCTGCCTACAGGGCTCCCTGGATTTTTTCTCCCCTCCCTCTCGCCCTTGGGGTGGAGATAAAACGCAGGAACTCTTTGGTCCAGCTCAGCATGGACTTGTGAATAGTTCATTCATGGGCAGCCATTTGGACAAGCAGCCTCTTTATCTGATTATCTGCCCTCATTGTTAGAGCCCTGCCTCGATGTGATGAGCCTTGCAGGAAAAATTAAAGAAGATGTAAACAGTAAATGCAGACATTTTGCAACATAGCTAAAAATAAATTGCACTACAGGCAATTATGCAAGTTTTACTGGATACATTAAAAAGACATTAAATGCACAGCTGTTTTAAGTGTCTTTTAAGCTGATAAATTAACTGTCTAATAAATTGTAAGATTTGTCAGCTAATAATGCTATTTTATCTGCTTTAACATATGCCTTCCTAGTTCATGAAGCATTATTGTAAGTGCCAAAAGGAGATAATGTGCATTTTACAGTGTTATGTCTTAAGTGGAATGGATCATTGGCCATGAAGAAGTGTGTTAATAAATCTCCTAGGCTTTGTTAATTGCACTCAATGAAGTGTCACTGTTAAAACACAAAAGATGTGATAGAGAAAGCTGAACATAATGTCTTTCAGTTTTACAATTAACAGTTCACTAGGCAAATCGACCAAAAAGACCATAATTTGTTGAAGCCTTATTAACTTACATTTTCCTAGTCAAGGTCATAATTGTGAATGGCTCAAAGCTATCTTTTAATGCTCATCAAGAAGAGTAACCTTGCTGGAGAGAATGAACTTTTCAGCAGCACTTATCCCTTGCTTTGCAGGTAGCAGACAAATAAAGCTGAACTTTGCTGTACACCCACAACGAGCACCACTCCTGAGGTGGGAAACACGACTTCAACCAGCTTTCCTTTACAGCCAATAGAAAAAGTGACAAAAAATTTTAAAAAAAGATTTTTGAAGAAGTGCATAAAGCTCTCAGGGCTGTTATCATGCAGAAAGAGTGCTGTTAATTTTAATTTGAAGAATTACTCGTCAAGATTTGAGGTTTTTCCCCTGGAAACTGAACTCAGCACAGAAGACAAAACAAATAACCCAACACGCTTTGCAAACAATTATCAAAATCAAATACAATCATTAAATACCCTTCATGAAGAAGAGCTATTTCCATAATTCTTATTAAATATTGATTATTGAACATATTAACACTTGTCAGCATCTCATCAGACTGGCACTACTGGGCTTTGTTGCAAAATCTTCCCACTTCAGACCATTTTGTGAGAATGTAAAGTATTTTCTCCACCAGGGTAATCAGAGTAAACACGAACGATGATGCCTTGGCACACAAATGCTGATATATGATCAGCAGCTCCCTAATCCTCATGAAGCAATGAGAGCCCATGATAGAACAATAATGACCAAGTGTTAATTCAAGTCTGTAATCTCTTCCTAAAAGCCTCAAGAAGCAGAACACGATGATTTCGTGGAAATCACCATATATTTAAATCTCAGAACACAAATGCCAGAACTTGCCATTTGAGCACTTTAAAGTGCTCAGCACTGGTGGTTTGATAACAGTTGTGACACTCTGTGATGCACGAGATGTTGGGATACATAAAAACACACATTAATAAATCATCCCATGCATTAAAAATAACAAAAGGCGCCCACTTTGCTGCTCTGAGGTCACAGGTTCCACCCTGAGCCACGCAAGAGATCAGAGCCTGTTTCTCCTGAGCTCAGGGACTGCCTGTGGCTGGACTGCGAGGGTGTTTCCCACTCCAGGACCAGGCTCCTTGCTGTAGGATAGGTCATGGAAGAAGGTGGAAGTTGAACAGGATGGGCATCATAGACCATTATGTCCAAATAAACACAGTCTGAAAGACTGCACTGGCACAAGTCTTAGAGGGAAAAAACAGCCATCAGAAAACAAAGAGAACTCCTTCCCTTCCCATAAGGCTCTGCCGTAATGACAAGATTCTTAAAGTAATCATGAAATCCTGGAGTGGTTTATTCTGAAAGGGACCTTAAAGCTCAAGTTCCACCCCCTGCCATGGGCACAGACACCTTCCACAATCTCAGGTTGCTCCAAGCCCCGTCCAGCCTGGCCTTGGACACTTCCAGGGATGGGATGGACACCCAGCAGTGTGTGTCCATGTCAGAGAACCCCTACAGAAAATTAATACTTGCAACTGACACCTGTGAACATGCACCTGAGAAACTCCCCCAGAGGAAGGAACTCATTCAGCCTGAAAAGGGAAAGTGAACATATCACTTGTGTCCATTTCAAACTCCACAGGCTAGCAGAGGTCAGAAATCCTCCTTAAAAACTCTGCTGTGGATGACTTTCATAATTTTCTATTAATTAATAGAATCAGTGGAAGAATTGAACTAAAATTTAACTGAGAGTAGTATCTGATATAAATAGAGATGTTCACATACACAAGTAGAGAGTGGAATATAAAGGTGTACACATAAATATATTTCCAACTCCCAGTTACCCCACAGCTGACAGAAGCAATTTCAAGAAATCATATTGAAACCACTGACACCAAGATAACACAAAATAGCTGAAACACTGTGTTTTATAAATAAAGAGATTTATGTTTGCACTAGAATAGCTCAGCTACATAAAGAGTAATAGCTAGGGGAGCCATCCTGGAAAGCTGGGAGGCCTTTAAGGATTTGAACATCACCGTTGCCGCTGGCTCACTTTCTTCCTCACATGGATATCAGCTGAAAGGCTGGGACAGGAGAACCTGCAGGAATTCAGGGATGTGCTGCTCTGCTCCCACTGGGATGCATCCCCTTGTACAAGACTTGATATCACAGCTCAGTCTTGTCCCTGCTCAGGTGCAACCCTGGATTTGATCCATGAGGGACAAGCAGGGGAATGCTGTGCTCCCAGCTACACCCAGACAACTCCCACCCCTCTCACAAGTTGCTTTCTCATGGTTTTACAAATCAGAGTGCCAAAGCCTGTTATTTGTCTTTGCGTGCTGTTTCTAGAAACATGGTTTAGCAGAAATGCCCTGAAGTTTTCGGGTTTGATTTCCTGTGTAAATCAGGCAGGCATACGCCCATCATGAAAAGAACTGCAAACTTTGCTCAGTCTGGGGTTTCACACACTGCTTTAAACCATCTAATCAGGCTGTACAGTCAGACTCCAGCCTCTTTGAGTGAAACTGAGTCCAGTTTTGTGATCCTGGATTTACTTTATGATGATGCAATTCGATGAAGCAGACGCTGTTGCTGTCCATGGACTGCTAGCATGAAACCAGGTGCACAGAGCTGGCTTGGCCTTGGCAAATTGAGATCCCTTTGAATCTCAACACCAATCGATGTTTTGGGAATCACAGTGGGAAGGTCTCAGCCCTCCCCCATCAACCCAAGCCCTGCAAACATCCTTCAAAAACATACAGCACAAGTTTTGCAGAACTCAGGGAACAAATCTCCTATTAAATGTATAATCATTCCCTCCTCCAACCCCAAAATGTTTATCTTGAGTAGCATGATTTCCTGAGATAATCATAAATTGCCTTTATTCGGGTTGGAGGAGGTTTGCACACCCAGACACATTTCCTGGGCCAGTCCCACGGCACCCTGGAAACTGCACTTGGGTGGGAAGGTCCCCGTGGCTCCCTGGGAACGGCGCTGGCTCCCCAGCTTGGGAGACACCCGGGCAAGAGCAAACAAAGCAAACTTCAAGGTGTTCTGCTCTGCTTTTTGTTTTTTCTTTACGTTGGGTTCAGCAGTTCTTAAAGAGTTCTTAAATCACCTTGAATTTAATTTCTCTAAGCCACGTTTAAAGGGAAGAATTACCATCTGTCACACTTGGTCAATCAGAATCAGCGTGCTCCATCTCACTCACTTTTTATTAAAAAATAACCCTTCAGTTACTAAAGTTTCTGGGATCTTTTCCATGAAGATGTAAGCCATGCTTATCCCACAGGAGCTACTGACACCACTCACAGAAGTTAACTAACCCATGAACAAGCACTGGATGCTGGTTTATATAATGTCACCACATCGTTTTTATTACCCATGCCTATAGCAGTGGCTTCTTTTTTATTTCTTTAGTCTCTCGTGAAGCTCAGGAAACATTAACATGATTCAGATAAATGTCCATACCATAAACAGAGGGAAGTGGAGTCACCGCAACAATATTAAGATTATAAAAATAAATGTTCTGCTGGTGTTGGTTTGAAATCAAAATACTCAAGGAAAACCAGTCAAAAGAGAAAACACCCCAACCCTGCTCGCTTCCAGATTTGTGGATGTGAATGAATCCAGGGAAACCTGAGCACTGGCTTAACCAAGCATGGCTAAAGCTGGAACAGTAGCAAGAAAAGATTGCAATTTTCTCCAAACTGTGAACAAAAGCTCTGAACGCCGGCAAAAAGCAATGAATCCTCCTCATTCACCAAAACCAACTAAGTGGTAACAAATTGTGAGTTTCCAGTTGGAGACAATTATGTGGCATGCTAAGGGCTGATTTAACCCTTTCTTCCCCCATTTCTGGGAGGCATCACAGGGAGAACAGTCCTGAGCACACCCGTACAACCAATTCACTTTCCCACAGAAGGTTCACCCTGCTGAGGGAGCAGGTTCCCACAGATCACAGATGGGATCTCAAGACAAATTAAGGCTACATGAGGCCTGTCCATGTTTTCCTGGTGGCAGGGAGAAGCTGTTTTGACTTGAGCAGGTACTCATCTGAGATATTTTAAATAAATGAAAGAGCTGAAGTTTCTTAACCAAGCCCAGAGCACTGGAAGGAGCGATACTGGCTGTAGCCTTTTCTTCCTCTAACATTTCAATCCTTCATTATTTAATTTAAGACCAGCTTCCTGGGAAATGTAGTCCTCAGGCCAAAAAACCCCCTAAACCAATAAAAAATTTAAAAAATAAAAATTTACTCAGATATGGCACAGGATGATTTCAAAATCTTTTGTTTCACATTATACTGAAGCACTGGGGGGTTATCCCACAAGCCTTTTGTGATGCTGTTGGATTTCATATTTAAAATGTTGCATTATCAGCTTCTAATACAGGTTTAGCAAGGACTACAGATAAGAAGAGTTTTTTAAAGCACTTTTTTTGGAGTCATTTTGTTTACAAGCCAATTGTTTCACAGGCGTCTCTGTGAAAGCACATTTTGTTTTGACCCACCCTTTGCAGCCTCGCAGAGAGGGGGAAATGGTGAAATTATTTGCAAATGAGAATCATCTTCACATCCAGAGACTGCAGAACAGGCAGAGCAGAAATTGCCAATCCCAACAGAAATTGCTCAGCACAGGTATGTAATTAAATTTCTCACTGAAACAAAAAAAAACCCCACAACACCATTTGAAACATGAGAGACCTGATCTTAAAACTTTGGCCAAAAGCTACACAAAGTCAGGCCTCTGAATTATTTTCTGTATCGTGGCATTGGCGTGGATGGAGCTGCAGGGGTTCTGAATCCCAGGATCCCTGAGACTGGAGAAGTCCAAGCTGTGCCTGATCCCCACCCTGTCCCCAGCCCAGAGCACTGAGTGCCACCTCCAGGCCTTCCTTGGACACCTCCAGGGATGGGGACTCCAAACCTCCCTGGGCAGCTCCAATGTTTAACATTTTCCATGAAGAAATTCTCCTGATGACCAACCTGAAGACTTTGCTTAGTTTCCCTAACTTATTTCTTTCTCCTACATAAGGTGCCCTCAACAGAACTCTGGCACTGCTTCCCTCTCAAACTCAGGGAGAATTGTTTGATCTTGGATTTAAAAAGAATCTATAAAGCAGCATTGGTGCATTATTACTCTGGGGGTAATAATAGAATCATTACAAGATAATTATACTGTAATAATATTATGTTATTATAACAGCAATAGCAATGCTATAATAGCATAATACTATATAATAATAAAAATATATCCTAAGATTACACACTTTAGTAATAATAAAATAATGACAAGATCAAATGCCTGCAGGGAAAAAAAGTCGTTGAAACATCACCCTGCAAACCCTCCCCGCACAACTAAAAGCCCAGTTCTTCCCAAATTCCCACTTCTGGCACTATTACTTTCTCATCCTCCTGTGGTACAGACCCAGGTGTTATTCACACCTTCAATTCACAGAGGTGATTTATTAGGAGATCTACTGGAATGCACTTGCCAAGGGAGGATGGGGAATTTACCTTTTCCTGATTATGGCCCATTCTTTAAGAGCTCAGTAAATATTTTCCTCATCCCTTTAACACACATTTGAAGGATAAACAACCCAAAGGAGGGAAATCAGTCAGATGAAAAAAAAAAAGGCCATGCAGGTTTCCATCAGTCTAAGTGTATATTTTGGCAACAAATAAAACAGATTGCAAGAATTGCCAAAAGACAAATGCACAGATTTGGGGGAAATTTGTCTGTTAGCCTGCTCAGGGCACAGGACAAGCAGCCTCCTCACTGAACTCTGGGATATATATGAGAACATTCTATACATAAAGGGTTATAAATAAAAGAAAACAAGGGGTTTGCTGTTATTTTAGATGAGATAAAGCCAAGCCCACCTCTAGTGTTTATATAATCTCAGTATTTTAGTACTTAACTTTCTCTCTTGCAGATGTGTGTGCAGGGAAGTGAAGCCCAGCCTGGTCCAAAGGGTGTGGATTGGGAAGACAAAGCTGGGAACACCTCACTGAGGGGCCCATGGACCAGGAAAAGGCATTTTCTGGCCAAATATTGAAAACCAGCCTTTTTCACCTGCCCTCATCCTCTTTTTCAAGCCAGCATTTGCACACACATGCACATGGAGAACAAACTCACAGCTTCTACTCACCACCCAATCTCATCCCATTCCAGAAACTTTGTTTCAAAATAGAGATTAGCAGGAGAAAAACAAATTCTAACCAATCCTTTTACAATCTTAACCACTTCTGAACCCTCCCTACAGGATTTATCTCGTTATTCTCCATGATACTCCCCACAAAAGCCAAGCCTGCCTCCTTCACACCCTGGCTGGAGCAGCACTCCTGCTCTCTCATCCTCTTCTCTGCTTTTATCAGACTCTAACACTTTTTGAAGCCAAAAGCACTTTGGTCTAAAGACGTACATTAGATGCAGATATCGGCATCATCTTTCTTTCTATACTAATTAAAATAATAACCAAGTGCTACCTTCATTCTGAGCATTGAAAAATTGTGGCAAGAGTTTCAAAGTGGGGGTTTTTTTGATTCTTTATTTGTTCCATCAAATCCAGAAGATTTCTGGTGCAAGGAACCAGGATCAAAGAACACCAAATCATCTGCTTGGTTGCAATCTCCATCAGAATTTTATTTCCTCAGAGCACAGGAACATTTTATAACATCACAAAACCTTATGCATGGACCCTATCGAACATAGTCCTGGAAACCTCACGTGAAACCCTGTGTCAGCCTCAAGTAGTAGCAGCAACACGCCTAAAATAAAAACTCAGGTTTAAACAGCAGTTCTTGACCCTTGGGTCTAAGCAGACGAGCAACATCCACCTATCAATCACTCGGAATTGTTGTCATCCTCTACTCATACCCTTTCCATATATCCCTGCTGAATCCAATGCAGTTGTGCTGTTGGAAACACAAACCTGGAGTAGCCACCACCCAAACCCGACCACTCCCCAGCTCACCCTGTCCTTTTGCCCCACTTGCCCAAGATAATCTCCTTTCAATAGACCATCGCCCAGGGTTAACAAAGCTCTTGTTACCTTCTGTGGGAATTTCAGCCCCAAAGTGTTTAGGAGCTTAAAAACCAGAAGGCAAACAAGCCTAACATTCACCACAGAGCTTGTAGCAGCCAGCGGGATTTACCATGGGTATTAAGGAGATTGTGGTGTGCATATGCCAACACCACGGCCCGCCGCCATCCCGCTGCTCCCACCACGCTCCAGCCGCCCGTCCAGCGCCGCGGCACTCGGAGCTGCAGCTCCCTTTGTTTCCGTTCCGTGCAAGAAAAAACTCAAGTTACTAAAATATCCCCCTCTCTCTCTCTCTTTTTTTTTTTTTGCTATATTAGGTTGACATGTCGGTGTCAGAGCGAACCCTCCCGCTCTCCAGATGCTCCGCCCGCTCCCGCAGCACGCGCTGCGGAGGGAAGGTGGCAGGGAGCCAGCTGGAGCGCTCATCCTGACAACATATTTTTGCAGATTATGCAAAAGCGGCAACATTTAGCTTTAGAGGAACATCACAGCTGTTCCCCTTCCCCTGTCAATCCCAGGCTCAAAGCCGCAACAGGTTTCATTTAGGAAGGGCCAAAAGTGCTCCCCAAGTGTCGCTTCCCGCGCGCGCGGCCACGCGCGGGGGACGTGAGAAGTTGAAGAGCCACCCTTCGAGGACAGAACCAACTCCCCCAGCCAGCAGAGATATCGCAGGCTGCCAGGAAGGGACCAGAACAGAAAACTGATCTTTGTCATCACTTCAGGTGCTTGTGCCAGATTTACTTCTTGATGAATTATTAAAAAAAAAAATCAGTATCAGGCAGACTTCATTCATTCATAGTTGTACAAGTGCTCAGAGCCCAGAAAGATCCTGCTCTAGCCCAGAGGCTGAAGTCGAGGAGTCCTTTGACCATAGAGGCACCTCCCTGGCTCTGGCCAAGTCAAATGAGTCTCCCAAAGAGCACAGGAGCTCTCTGGAGACAGAAATCAGACTGAAACTCCCATTAACAGAGTCAGGGTGACTCAACAGTGCACATTTAAGAGGATATTTTAATTTTAAAACAGGAGCGAGCATTGCACTTGCTGGTACACAAACTATTACAAGGCTCCAGTCATCCATAAAATGTAAACTCTTTGGTTCATGGCTCATTTTGGACCAAGTGCCTTCACATGGTGCTAAAACCAGATTTTTGCCCATCAGCAGGAGGCTCATCTACTTATTAATGCATTGCTCCTAACAGCAGTACATGCTGATTTTTCTAACATATTTCTAAAGGCCCATATGGGGAAAATAAGTTGTGAAAAACTTGAATATTAAGCCCATAAATAAAATTAAACTTGACATCTTATTGCACGATAAACCAAATGGAGGTGACACTGAATGTGTAGGTGTGTTCAAAGGGAACAGAGATGCAGCAGAACAAGCTGCATTCAAAGTCTCACTATTTCTCCAAACACCCTTTAAAATAAGCAAAAAAAATCTGCCCTGGCTTGCGACAGTTCCTACAGTAACTTTTCCCCCTGTATAAAACCTGTGGAGCTTCCTCTGCTGAAAGAAAAATGAGAGGCCCCACAAAACAGCAAAAAATTAAATTAATGTGAAAACTGTAGATAAAAGCGAGATCACAGCCTCACTTTCCTTGGGTTTAAACCTGTTTTCTTCAGTGTGGCTTCACACCAGGAGTTTATTTACACAATTTGTGGCAAAGGAACCTGGGGCTGGGTCTTGCTGCGGTCCCTCTGCTCAGCTCAGGCTCTCCAGCCGTTCCTGCTGACACAGCTGAGCCTCCATTCCTCTCATTGATTATTTTTTATTGTCCATTAGTGCCATTTCTGGATTTCTGACACAAACTACGACCAGGTCCCAGGTTTATGGCATCTTGCAGTGCTCAGCTGCCATGGGGGACAAGACCACTGAAAGGCAGAGGGCTGTGCATAAAATCATTGAACCAGAGCAAGACTTCACTGATATTTTTGTCTTATTTTTGTCTTATTTTTGTTATGATCTACCAGCAGTCCTATGGAAAAAAAAATAGCTACTGAGGGACTAAAAAAAGGTTGAAGGACTTGAAGCTTTGTGGTAGAACTTCTTCTAGGGAACTGCAGAACAGGAAGGGCAATCACAGCCTTCTGTGTAATTGTAGAAAACCTTTGGTCACAACAAAGCATTTGAATGGTGCTTTTTTCTCTAAACAGGAGTCTATTCCATGGCTGATTGTTGCTGGCAGCCAGAAGGTAATGGCTGCTCTAGAGAAACTGCTGATAAATCTGAACTAGATGCTTTTAAAGGCCCCTTCCAGACCAAGCCACCCCATGAAGAAAAGCCAGCGGCCAGGGTTGAGCTCTGCTCACACGATAACCTTGACACAGGGCAAGGCTGGACTCACAGGAAACCCCATATCCTTTTTTAGGTACCTTTTAAACACTATTTAGGTTTGATCACAGTAGTCTAGGCAAGCCTAGGGTTTGTCAGATGGACCAAAGAGGCAGAACTGTATCCGGTCCTGCATTTCAGCTACATGTGCCATTCCACAAAACACGCCCAACCCCACCCAGTGGAAGGAGGGCTACCCAAAAATCCAGAAAGTTTAACTTTTAACTTCAGTTCTCCAAAGGAATTTGGAGAGAGCAGAAGGGGTGGCTGTGAAATGGAGCAACATATGGCAGGAAGAGGGGGCTGCACAAAGGTTTGGTTTCAGGTGCAAATTTGCAGGATTATTGATGTCCCCACTCCGTGTATCAAGGCAGAGCATTGCCAACAGCTGCATTTGATGGGCAAGGGGAGTAATGAATTTCTTATCACAGAGAGACGTGAGTTCTCGGATCTAATCTTCACTGATATTGGCACAGAATTTTCGCAGCCTCTTCATCTACTCATATTGAAGTCATAGTTTTAAAATAATACAGAAAGATTTATTTTTATTAGAGGCTGTGAGCCGGGTTGTCAGCTCCAGTTTGCCCAGCAATGGACACCCAGAAAAGGTGGAGTTCAGAGCCAAACCTCAGCACTGATATCCAACGCAGGTGATATCAAATTCCTCCTATGAGGCACAAAAAGGCACCAGGGTGGAAATCTTGTGCTAAACATGTCACTTCAACAGCAACGAACATGAAACACGAGCCTGGCTCTGCACACTTCTAACGCATGTCAAGGTGTGTTAAAGGGCTCAGTGCAATGATTTTCAAAGGGCTGATATCAAGCACCAGGAAAAAAAACATCTCTTCTCTTTATTCATTAAAACACAGCCAGGACTGAAACACCCCGTGAAGGGATTTGAGGGGTTAAATTGTTATTTCTGCTCAAATGTGTTGCAAAAGGCATTTGAAGAGGCTGTTTCGTGAAAGGAATGGAGGTGGTCTTTTTTTTTTTTTTTTTTAATTGGGAGTTAAAACTAAAAATTCCCATATACTCTCACTTCCCTTTAGAGGTCTGCTGGGCTTGGCTTATTCCTCTGCTTTGATATGCAAATGGGCAGCTTGCTTTCCTGCAGGGGACACTGGCTGGGGGCCAAGGAACACAGAGGAGATGTCCTGTCAGGAGAGCAGCCCGGCCGACTCGAACGCTCCTTGGGCAGCGCCGGAGCCAAGCTTGTGCTTTGGCTTCAAAATAAAATACCTTTGTTAATAGTTTCTCCTTCCAATATAAATGTTTATGTATTTACCCTTCGAGTCATATCTCTGCTGGCCAATGGCAGGGGCACAACAGTTGAGCTGTTCCTTTTGGGCCAGAGTGGTGCTAAACTCAGATTCCTCTTTGAAGATGCTCTTTAAGCTGCCCTTCATTTAAATCATAGAATATGGGTTATTTAAGGAACATTTAAACCATCCAGCTGCAGTGAACAGCCATATTTTTAGAAATGTGATGAATTTATTTCTACTGGGCAGTTTTCTCATCACTTTTCTATCTGGCCCATTTTGGGGGCATAGCACAAGGGAAAGCCCATTTTAGTTTCCGTGTCCTGGCCCCTTTAAGTTCCACTCTCTCACTTTCTTGTTTTTCTGCCTTTTCTTTTAACTGACATAATGGAGTACCTATAAAAAAAGATTAAATGGGACCATAAAGTTTTATTAATGCCTTACATCACTGATATCGTCTCTGTATTGATAGTTCCACTTCCATTATTGCTACTTAGGCATTTAATTAGTGATTCATACAGTATGTTGTAAACTACAGTATTAGCGTTAACCATCTATATAAAAGCCCTCATTATGTAAAAACTCTTCCCGATATCATAATTGGAGTATAGTTATCCACTTTAACTGACTTGAATTAGATTATTATAGATTAATTTATAAAAAGTTACTTGTAAAGGACATTGAAGATCATGGAATATTAAGAGTGGAACTTCATTACAATAAAATGGACTTCAAGAACAATGGCACTGTCTGAGTTTTATATAAATCCATTACAATCTTCTGGTAATATGAACAATAACTGTGTTATCTGGCAACTCAGTGATACTTAAGGATGGAAAGACAGAAGGTAAAAAAAGAAGTGTGCAGAATTACAGGGAGGACGTGCACTTAAATCCTGGATAAAGCAGCAGAGAGATTAATTGCTCTTTGCAGAGGAAATTTGGGTAATAGCACAAGATATAACAGATACCTCACATGGAAGAAGTGCATGGAAAACTCTATTGTCCAGAGCATGAAGGTTAAATATCAGAATCAGTTAAGATTAATACAAACTCTTAAGAAACCTTTGATCCAAATGGAGTTGTTATTAAATTACAGTAAAAAGGAACAGAATTTGGGCCACCTCCCCAAAAAGCTATTCATATTTTCATCTTTCTTCTCTCTGCTGTCACCATCTACATTATTCCACGCAGCTCCTGAAATTATATGGTCTGGAGCCCAATTTGCTGCCCTGGCAAAGGAAATGCTGAGCTCAGGCCACAGTTTGGCCCCAGTGGAAGGGAAGATGTTGAAGTTCCTGTAAATTGGGTCTTCCCACGCGTAACCTCCACTTGCCACTGGATCCCTCCTGGTGAGCAGGGGATGCAGAATGTGTTTTTCTGCCCCAGCTCTGTACTTTGTCCTTCATGTCCAGGCCATCCACTCTTTGCCAAAGCCAAGAGACGAGCAGATACCTCTCTGCTCTCTGCTGCTGAGGGATTCCCCCTTACTATGGGATTTCTCAGAAAAGCACCTCTACTGGCTTTATAGAGGCTTGGCACCATCAGTGGTGCCAATCCACCAGTGGGAGGATTTCAATGAGCTCTTGGAACTTGTAGCTGCATTTCTCTGCAGTCAGCCCAGGCCTTGGGGCAGGCAGAGTCACTTTTCCTCTGCAGTTTTGTCCTTTTCAAAGGAATTTCACTTTTCCTGACAGATAACATGTACAGTAACATTCTCTCAAGTTTCCAGAGTTTATTTTTATGTGGTTGAATATTTGCCTGCCTTCCAAAGAAGGGGTCCCCCCCATATTTCAGATTTAACAGGCACAACATGCCGTGGGACAGAGATATCGCATTTGCCACCTGGGTATCCGTGGGGTCCCTGAGAGGCCAGGCTGCATTTCCTCTGGGGTGCAGGAATTCCAGGAATCATTTCACTGAGTTAATCAACCGGCCCATCCAGCCTCTCTACCACCTGTCAGGTGAAGTTGACGGTCACTAGAAAATTTCCTTCAGCACACACCTACCCCAAATGGGCCAAGGGAAGCCTATCAAAGCTATCAAGCCTCTGCACTGATTTCCCATATAATACAGAGTCATGTCAGAGGCTCAGACTACAGCTTTTATCTGGCTTTGGACCATCATGCACCAAAAATCCGATTGATATGTAAAGGATGTCAAATAACTCCTTTGCCTGGCACAGTGAGATTTTCTAGGTCTATCTCTGTGGGACGCAACTTCCTTGGGAGCTGCTTCAGGAGGAAAAGTCATGGGGGAAAGCTCCAAAAGAGAAAATGAGAGACAGAAATCATCACTTTACAGTCACGGAACCAGATATGGTTCTTCAATATCAACCTTCTTACCCACACACCAAGGGGAAGACCCGAGTCAGGCCTCAGGGGTGTCTGTATGGCTCTTGCTGCAGGAGAAATAAATCCTCCAGAATTTGGGGTGGTGGTTCCAGAGGTTAGTGCACAGCTGGAACAGGACCAAACAGTGCTGACAAGGGCAGTGAGGAGAAGGGACTGGGCTGGAAGAGCACTTGTCATCTCAGGCCACTCCAGAGCTCTAATTAACACCGGGTGCTTTTCCAACACCCAATTCCTTGCTCAACAGCCCCTCTCTCCTTCTGCCTTCGGCCAGGCTGACTAAAGGCACTTCCATTACATCCCACCTTTATTAAAGCTGTTTAAAGCCACATTTCTTTCCATCTCTGCCACACCTCAACCCTCAAAGTTTTGTTGTAATTAAACTAATCTGACATCCTTTCCCAGCTCCCTCCTTGCCCTTTATTTCCCTTTCTTTCAACTATTCCAAATCCCTATATTTTTAAAAAACCTCAGTGCAGTACAGAGAATAGAATCCAGCTCTGCCTGCCCATACTGTTTCTTGCAGTCTCTCCCTGGCCATAAATTTTGCAGGAGAGCAATAGAATGCAAAACACATTAGCAGTAACGCGCCGAAATCCCTGTGCTACAGGGTAAATAGGAAATGGAACAGCACATTTACAATTTTGGCCAGCAAAGTACCAGCACTATTCATTGATCTCATTAAAGACCAATCTACATTCAGGGAAGAATAAGATTGATGAGCTGTTAGACTCTTTAAACACAAAAAAAGTTACCAGCTACATGCATGTGTAAACAGCCCAAAGAGGGGCACGAGTGGCTCTCTGCTCCTTCAGCCTAATGGCAATAATCACTGGGCAATGGAGGTGGAGCCTCCTGCCATTCCAGGAATCGGATGTGAACCTGCTCTGCCACTTTGGAATAAACAGTGCAGAAATAATAATAACATAATAATAATAATAATAATAATAATAATAATAATAATAACAGAAAAAAGTAATATGTTGAAATCTCATTTATCCTAGAAATTTAATATTTCATTTAATTCTTATTTTATTGTAAAAGAAAAAGAGAAAAATACTTTCCTTTAGGTATTTTTCATCTTTCACTGAGCATAAACAGGTTTAACTGCAGCATCTTCACCTACACTCAACCTCTTCCTAGGAACCTGCATTGTTATCCCAATTCTGCCATAACCTTCACTCCCTTTGGAAAATGTTTTTTTTCCCCCTCTAATCTCAAGTTTCCCCAACTGAAAAATGGAAATGCTGATACTTGCACAGCTTTGGAGCCCAGAGATGTAAAGCACTCCATTGGTGCAAGGTATTACTGTGTTGATGATGATGAAATAAGCTTTCATACACCACTAAATTATTCAGGAACATCTACTTTGGTTTCACCCCTGGCACTCCCAGAATGCACCTCCAGTGCCATTACTCTGCAGGGAACAGCAGTGGTGAGTAAATGCCTATGAAACTCATATATTAACCTCACTTGGTGGCTGGAATATTCATTTCTTTTTGAGTCATTTCAAGCAAGAAAGGAAAATCTTCACTCTTGGAAATCATCTTTAGCTGACACATTAAGGAGCAGAGCTGAACAAATAATTTCCAATGAGTAATGTGATGAATTTATTTTCCTTTTCTCTGTCCCCAAGCAGACTGGGATTTCCTCAAATGTATTTGTTATTCAAATGTATTCCACAACTATCCTTTGCAGTGTTTTTCTTCTGTGTTTATCGTGCCTGAGTGTGCTTAATATCCTTCTTTCCTTCTGCTTTCAGCTCTGGGGTTTGTCTGAGGTTTTTGGGAGGCAGAGTGTGGGGGATTGCTTTCACTGATCCTCCAGGTGAATTTAAGGGATGTGAAAGCATTCCATTTGCAATGTCCTGATTTAGTAACAACGGATGATGGCTGGACGTGCCTGTCCAAACCCCGGCCCAGACCTCCCTGGAGAATTCACCAGGTTTTTTAGGGGTTTTTGGAGTGCCCTCCATGTCTGGCACATAAAGGAGCAGGTGAGGCACGATGTGTGTCCAACGTGCTGCCCAGGAGCTGCTCCTCGCCTGTCACCTGACGTGCGGCAGAGCCCCGCAACTCCAACCACCCAGGCACAGACTCTGTGACAGAAGGAGAGGAACTGCTGAGGATTTTTTTCTCAGTTTGGACAGCCTCTTAATGTGTTAAGAGAGACATCTTGTCAAGGATATTTTCAGTTTTGTCGTTTGCTTTATCCCAAGCTACGGAGTTGGCACGTTTCGGAGCCATCCTAATGTATTAGCAAAAGTATGGCCTTGGCTGTTATCCTTAACTCTGCTGTAAACCTGGCACGGGACCCTTCCCTTTTCCTGCTGTAGGTTTAGCTCCATAAAAGGTGGATTAAATCACTTTTTGAGAGCTCTTCCAAGACCCCCTGACCCAGGTATTAGAGTTGTTTCTAGGTATGGAGCTGGCTGAAGGAGACACTTCCCAGCAATGAGAGCCCAGAGATGTATTTCCCGAGTTCAGCCAGTAAATCAAAGCTGGAGCTTGTACACTCCTGCTTAAGAAAAGTCTGAGCACATACTGCATGTTTTAGCTGATTTTAGTACCCTCTGGAATGTCCTATGGTGGCTCCTCTCTGCACCCAGAGGTATTTGAAGTATAGGCTTACGTGTTTTTGTACTGTGACTTTGCTGCTGAGGAGCCTGGCCATACAAAGGGAAATAAAGCAGCTAATCAATACTCTGGGATTGTGATGTATTAACAGGCATCCCCAACCATTAGCAGAGAATTACCCATTAACAGATTAATAAGCAAAGAACAGCTGGAAAAAATATGTTATTGCTCGTGAGGCAGTGCTTTTTTTCCCCCTACAGCTTAATTCGAAATAAGCAGCCAAATTTTAACAAACTTAGAGGTCCCTTCTTCCAGAAAACTTCTTCTGCCTTTAATTACATCAGCATATTCTCAAGAGCCACCCCTACCAGAACCAATCCTTGGTAAAAATTGCCTCTTTGGTGACTGGAATTGAAATAATTCCATTATTTAACTGAAATAAGGATATTTCAGGCAGTTGCTGGCCCATGCTCAAGGCAGTCTCCCTTCTCCATGTGCTGCCAGAGAGGCTACATCTGGTTCTGTGAAAACTGGCACTTTGTACAGGCCATTCTTATTTCTTATTCTGACCCTCCTTTTAATTTCTTTAAAATTACATGCCAAGTTTAACCACACAGTTTGGAATTCCATCAAGCCATTTCTAACCAAGAAGCCACCCAGAAATATTTGGGGGGTTCCAAACCTGTCCTATTCTATGTGTCCCACCCTTAACAGGCACCCAACACCCGTGTGAGAAACTGCATGAAACGTCATTTTTATAATCATTTTCCAAAAATATTTTCCTTATTGAAATAAACATAGACTTCAGTGACTCCTTTCTGCCTTTCTTCGCAGCCTCCACACCTCCCAAAGCCTGGGGAGTGGGAAGGAAACGTTTCTTTCAGCGAGATGCTTGTTTCCCCTCGCCTTTGAATTCTTAAAAGAAGAATATTGTTTCATACTCTTCCAAATCTGCTCTGCCTTCCCCGACTCTCACCTTACCTTCTCTTCCTCCCTCTTCTGGATGACTATTTTCTTTCTTCCTCACTGTTTTTCTTTCCTCTCGTCTTCTCCTGCCTCTGCTGCTCTGGTTTCACCATCTGGTTCTGCTCTCCTTATCGCTCTCCTTCCCTCTGCCACGACCCGCGTTTCCCCCTCTTGCACCTTCCCCATCCTTGTTTCTCCTCTCCTTTCCACTCACTCCTTTCCTGTCTTATTTCCCCCAAGGTTTTCAAAGGCAAGCCCAGCCAGGGCCAGCTTTCCCTTCCTGCCTGCTGCTAATTGAGCAGTTCATGAATTCCCACTTCTGGTGGCGGCTTTGCAACTTTCCAGCTCGCTGTTCAACAAGACGGGGACGGCACCAGACAAATCCCAACCAGAAAATTACCCCAGAGGCTGAAAGTCACAGTTCCCACTCGGGTTTATTTTATTTTATTTTAGCACTTTCTTTTTAAAATTTCTTTACCATTTTCCCTGCTTCTTAAACAGGCGAGTTGGACTTTAATATACAGTTAAAAAATTCTTATCAAGAACCTTTATACATTTTCAATGCTGAAGCAACAAGTAACTAAATTGGGAGCCTTTTTGTTTCCTTATCGAGCAAATCTATTCCTGAATGCTAACAAGCAGGTCTTTATATACTTTGTCCACTTGATAATAGACTAATAATCTTATCATGATGTTTTCTTGAACTTGAACTAGGTGTACAAAGTTAAGGCTGGAAATGTGGGAAATTACTAAATTATATAACGTGGCAAAGATATTACAAGGAATTTCTTATATTGCGCAGCGAAATATTGCCAATTATTGTAGCTGTCAATTTAACAATAGGCTTATTCACTATGGTGTTTGATTAATGTGAAATTATTCAGTTGGCTACCTTGTAGTTGGCCTATTTTTGTGTCCAATTAGTATGCTAATAATGGTAATTATGTTCTATACTGCATGTCTCATCACCTAGAGGGTTTTTAAAATGATAAAATAATGAGAATAAACAAGCTGATGCTGACATTCACTGGGCCATTCTAATTACTTACTGAGAGCACACTGGGGAATCAACACTCAACCAAAGAAAATGATTCTTGCTTACTTTGTTAAAACTACTCTTTTCAAAGAGCATTAATAGTTTGCTGCTGTTTTCTTTATTACAAGGGACTGCACTATTTTCCCTTTTATTTGCCCTGTTAATGTACAGTACCAGCAAAAAGGAAAAAAAAAAGATAATTTGATTATGTTTGACTGAAGGGATAACTGTTTGCAGGGGGTGTCAGAAAAAACAAATAACTGTAATTGCTGAATTATACACCTTTGTAATGGCTCCCATTTATTTCTTGGCTGCGTGATAAACATACCATCACCTTTCTCACCACGGGAACGGGGCATTTTTCCAGTGTGCTGGGCTTGCCGTGGGATGGAGAGCTGCCAGGGATATACCCGAGGGTGGCATTCCCGCAGCAGCCGGACCCGCCGGCTCCGCTCTCCCTCCATCCTCTTCCCCGCACTTACACACCCCTCAGGGGTCGGGGGGTTTTGGTTATTTGTAGAGATCATGCCCTACAATTTTTTCTGATAAAAGCTTTCACGTTGCATAAGGGACATTATCAATAAATGATAGCACATACTCTTTTTTATAGGCACAGCTTTAAAACAGTTCCTGGCACCTTGTGAACAAACACACAGGGTTTGAAAACCCCTGCCACTCCTTAGTCCTCCCTTATCCAGCAGTAACAACAACCCTACTCACTGGCTGCTCCACAAACACCACCTGAGGATGGGGCTCAGACATCTGTTGCACTGACACCGGAATAAAGAGCCAGGATTTTCCAGCTTCAGCACACAGGAAAACAGAGCCAGGCACAGAGGGTAAAGCTGAGCAGAGCGTGTGGGAATTCTGAATCCTTTGTAGAGCAATTTGGGATTCATGCACGGCTCTAATTTTTTTTTTTTAATAGAATTTAAGTGATAAATGATATAAAAGAAACAAATATGATAAAAGGAAAAATATTATTTGAAAAGTTAGTGTACCAGGTACAAGGGAAGCTGTGCAAAAACTTAGGATAGTGGGAGAAACACAAGGAAGCTGCAGACCCGAGGCAGACAGTTGGTCAGGTATGCCCTAACCCTCAGATTAATTGATTGTGCAGAAGAGAGATGCTGAAATACCTCCAAGCTTTGGAATCCAGGCTGCCTGGGGAAGCCTATTTAAAACTATGAGCTGTGATTAAAAAGACTGTTTGAATGGAGATCCCTACAAAGACAATATGCTGGGAAAAGCCTTCCATTAGAACAACATCGTGTGTTTATACGGATGCTAATATTTTACTCCACATCCAACGAAGCTCCCAGACAATCCATCATAAAGCTGTGCTGGGGGATGGCTGGAAATGCTGTTTGCCAACACGGAGCAGGGGCTGGTTTTAATAAAGGATGTAATACGTGACATGTTAACAGGGAGTCATTTGTGCACCGTGTATTGGTTACTCCTGTCCTGTCATTTTGAATTATGTCTCAATATATCTCACTTGCTAAAGGAACCAACTACCAGCAAACAAAAAGTTACTGTAATCCGGGAAAAACAACAAAAAATGATTGAGATAAGGAATTCCAAAAGACTTTTTCTTTGCACCAGAGCATATATTCAACTTAGAAATAGAGTTGCAGTGCTGAACAGAAAATCCTTGGATGTGCCTGCTCCCCTTTCCCACCTCCTCCCACCCCAGCAGCGAAATCTTACCCTCATCTCGTGGACTATGATCTTAAATTTCTGTTTGGTGAATAATCTCCAGTGTTTATTTTCCACCTCACTGTACCGGTGTTGATGCAGCCAGGGAGGGTTTGAGGAGGCTCAGAACATTTGGATTTGCTGTTTGAATTCCGCAGCGCTCCTGCCGATGCGGGAAATCTCCCTGTCACCTCCTAATTATTTTGGACATGATTTTTAAAAATTTCAGAGTATCAAGCTACTGAAGAAAAGCGAAATTCTGGGAATTTACTTGAGCTCAGTGGTTATTTGTGCATTTTGTGTGTCAGGGAGATCACCAGCAGTATTTATGCCACAAACTGCTAAAAAATGATCCCTTTAATAATTCTGGAGACAAATTCCGAGCGACAGCTTCACTCCGAGGTGTGTTTAGAGAGTTCAGCATGGAGAGTTTGAGTCACCAGTGCCCAAGATAAATTCAGCAGCCTCGTGGCAAATATATTCCATAATCTTAAGCTGTTTTTAAAAGCAAGACTGAAGGAGCGAGGAGGTAATTTAGAAGTGAAAGCTGGTAGTGCAGGAGCTAATAATTAACTGCTGTACAAAGGTGATCTGGATCAACTCATCTGTAAATCCTGGAACTTTAGTAAGAGTTGTTATAAATGACAAATTATGCCAAGCTGCAGATACCTTGGACTTGATAACTTCAGCTATTACCACCTCACAGTAAATTCTAGGCTGATATCTTTGATTTAGCATGGAATTTAGCACTATGTACATCATTATCCTTGTAAGTTTTTCCCAAATTAATTAGTCATTAGCAAGAACAAATAAGTACAGCCAAGTATTAATAAACATAAATACATGCAGTTGTATATAATGCTTATATAGACATTATTTATTTACACGTTCTTACAGAAGGTACATCTTTGAGGCAGAGGGGGAAGATCGTAAGGAAAATCCTGCTCCAAATCTCCAGGTTTCACTGCGAAGGTGAACATTAATGATTTGTAGGTATCCTGGATTATATTGTTCAACAGTGCCAGAAAGCTGGGGACTTTTACAGATGGGTTGGAATCTGATAAAGAAAAATATGGAAAATGTGAAATTGGTAGTTCTGATACTCAGATCTCAGCAGCTACAGGAGATTGATCTGTAAAATCCAGATTGCTATCTTGGCATTGGCTGCTGCTATAAATTAGGGATTTTCAAATACTGGCTAGAAAAAGCAGCTGATATTTCTCACAACTGCTTTACTGATCACTACTTGCTAAAACTTCATAGATGGAAGAGGGAAACTGCCTGATTTTTTCTTCTACCCTGAAAGAATTAGGGGGGAAAATGTATTTCTCTCTTTATGAAGAGAAGCACTGCCTGATGAATTATCTCAGAGCCATATTTTCTTTTTGTTACCCAAGGGTGAGGTCTGGAGGGTTTTTATTATTTATTTAAATTTGCATTGCTGTTATCAGTTGAACTTCTGAGTACTTTTACAACTAAGATAAGCCCCTCCATATCTTCCTGCGAGTCTGCTCCCTGTTAACAATTTCCCCGTAGTAAAAATATGGGGGAATCCAAAGGAGGTGGGGTGGGAAAGGGAAAACATAGTTTGGAAAATGACATAAGCAGCTGACAGTGCACACAGCAAAGCTGGAGAGGAGAATTTATCTACAGACCATCGCTGCCTGCCAGGGCTGCATTAAACCAGGACATTATTTAACTGATTCTTCCCAAAACAAGGTAGCCACACATCTTTTAAATCCCTTGTTCTCTTTAGGAGGGATATTTTGGGTTGAATTAACCTGTCTTGTCAGTAGTGAACATCTCTATTGGAGATACAGTGAGAACACCTGAGTTTACCACCCTCTCAGCTTTTCCAAACTGAACAGAGATGTTACAGCAGAGAAGGTAGGAGACAGAGTTTCTTCTGGGGCTTCTGCTCCCCTTTTGCGCTAAAAATCAGAGGAGAGAGAAACCAGAGTTTTAAATTTTTATCAGAATTTAGATGGAGCAGGACAATGAAGTAGAAAAAAAGGGATGTGACCCTCATCCCCTACAACCACCACCAGGAACTGCAGCCAGTCACAGAGACATTTATATTTTATGCCATTTTAAGCCTGGCCTCTCATGTATTTTTGCACTCTAACATCTGATTTCCCAGCACATGACATCAGCAAGAAGTGGAATAGATAAGTATCTTCCACCAAAACATAGTTCAGTGACCTAAATTACATATTCAGCAATGGGAACGCTGTGAGTCCTAAATCTCACAACCATCTCTCTGGGATCAAAGGCTGTTTCTGCTACAGCAGCACTTTTGGGATGAGGAGTGATCCCTTCCTGAACTCAGTCTCTCTCTCTGCTTCCCAAGATCAGCCATAGCAGCGTAATGGGAAGGGCAGAGCAGATACAAATAAATTACACAGAATCCATTAATTAACGTAGGTTACAGGCAAACTTTGGATGTTTTCTTGTGCAAGAGTAATGCAAACATCAGGGCATTATGTTCCTTCTCTGGGTTGGTTCCTTTAGAACTGTAATTAAATCATAAAACACACTTTTGAATATGTATTAATGTATAAATTCACTCCTGGTTCATCTGAACCTATACTGCTCACTTCAAAATGTGCAGCATATTATTACAGTTAATCACTTAATTATTAGCTAGTGTTGGGTTTTTCTCTTTTCAAGTCTGAAGATGTAATGCACTAAAAATAACATTTTCAGTGGACCTGAAAGACAAGCTCCTGGCCTCCACTGACACCTCTGATATAAAGATACTGAATTTATCCTTCGGGATTTTGGAAACATTTACTGCTGTCCCAGCCAAGCCAGTGGGTTTCTTATCTCTGCAAGGTGTCAGAGGTACAGGAGCAGGTTTGGAGTTGTGTTGCTTAATTCCCCCTGCCCTGGTGATGGGCTTGGTGGACACCCCAGGACAAAAGGCTCCAGACTGACCAAAGGGGGCTTTTCCAGCTCAGCTCCGCAGCTTTTGGGCCACCAGATCAGTAAAACAGACCAAGGAATGTTGGTCACTCCCAGCCTTAAGTCACAGACTGGCACCAGCCCATGCTGTACCTGCAGGCTCAGGGCAAAAGCCTCCACAAGGAAACTGGGTAGGGCAAACTTGGATTTATTTTCATTTTAGAGCATAGTTGGTTTTAAGATCTTTCTGACTCTTTATCTCACCAGTTTCATCTTGCAGGAAATACTTGGTCAATTAGGAAGTCTCCCATATTTTCACTCAGCCCCGAAGCCCAAATTCTCTCCCTTCTCCCCTTCCAAATCTGTGGTAATTAATTACACAGTTAAAACCTCAACTGCTCTTCCTTTGCTGGAGCCAGGCAGCGATTCCCACTACCCAGTGCTACTCCTAGATATCACTTCAGTGCCAGCAGCTCCAGCCTATTCTTGGCTGGAAATTGCCTTGCCAGGGGGAGCTCCGGTCCCTGCAGCATCCCATCCTCCCTGCCAAAGTAATTGGGGCCAGGCAGGGAGTACCCAGCACTCGGAAACCTGGGACTGCACATGCCACTGGAAAGAGAAAATAAAGTGTTGCAGCCATTAGTGAGTTGTCATTAATTGTTCAATTGGCGAATGAATGAATGAATGAGGAATCTTGGAGGGAAGAATTCCCACCTTCTCCCAGTAATAATTATTTCTGCCAGCCTGACAAGACATCTCAAACCAGGAAATCCACACAGAAGGCAACAAATCCCTGTTTTATTTTGAGTGTTGTTCAGGCTTGGATGGCACTTCAAGCATGTGCCGTGGGTTCAGCGGGAGCTGCCAGGAGTTTTATTCCCTGGCAATTATGTCTCATGCGCAGCCCTTCTGACACAGGATAAACAATTGGATAAAGACTCTTCTGCGTTATAAAAAGCCCAATTCTCAGCCCTGACAGCCCTCAGATCCCTACAAACTCCCTGTCCAGTTCAAGACATTCTCAAACTGAACAAGATACAGCAAAATAAGTAGAAATTCCATACAGAGCAGTTTAATTTTTGTAACCAACCACAATCCCCCTCCTCAGTTTAACACAGAAGGATTTGTAACCCTTATCTTAGGGAGGGTTAAAGATAAAGAGCTTTTTTGGGGTTGGGAGAACCCTTCTCCCAAAGATTTTCAATTATTATGGTTTATTGGATGGGAATGGTCCAGCTTTTGATAATTTTCTTGGAAGATGCTAATTAAGAGATGAATGCTGTGGCCCCAGCTGACCTTCACGTGGGTTTTCCAAGGGGTTTCTCCATCAGCAAAGCACAAAGCTCTACATGTGACACTTTGCCTGGTTTTTGCTCCAACAAACAGGAAACACCAACTGCTAATAAATGCCAGCAGTAAAAAACACTCTGTAAAATACTTGGAAAAGACCTCTCCTCACCAAAATACTTCACATTAAAAAAATCAAAGAGGAGGCGGAACCAATGGGTCAAAAGTGCAAAAGTCTCACCTCTGAGCATCTGCTTGAGCAGCCCCTGGTTGGGGTGGGCTGGGCAAGGGGGAGATGATGTTTTATTATTTGTGGGCTGCTCTAAGTGGTGCTTCAGGGAGCTGCAGGCCCAAGGAAGGGCATCCAGCATCCGTGTGAAGGACGTGTGTTTACAGCTATATTGAATATTGATCTATGCATACTCCACTGGCAATAAACTTCTTAATATGTACTTGAAAATCCCAACCCATACATCCTTCCCGTGAAGGCTCAAGGGCAGGGGGAGGTCTGATTGCTCTGTGTAAGTGAAATTTCTGCGTGTGTCTCTTGAAGGAGTTAAACAGGGCGTGATACATGATCTGCCCTGAGGAGGGGAGAGCCAAGAGCAATTCTGCAGGTTGGTAAAAGCCACAGTAGGAACTACTGGGCGTTGCTGAAATTTAAAATGGATGCACAAATATTTTTTTTTTAATTCATCACTTATTCTGCAAACGTTTTAACAGCTACTGTGAGAAAAAAAAATTTTTTTAAAAGTCAAGAAACTACCAAAAAAAGAAACATCAAGTGTTTTGGCTTGCAAGTGCATGGAGAGCCCACCACAGATTTATACTGATGTACAGGAAGCCTAAAGCAAATCCAAGAGGCTTTAATACCAGCTCTGCTGCTACAGTTCAGAAGTTACTGTATAACCAACTCTTCCTGCCATTCCTTGGCCTGGGAATCAGCACTAATAAATGTCAAGAACAGCACTGACCACCTTCCATCTCTTATCAAAGGGCCATGGATGTGGTGCCTCAGGTGTCACTTTGATGCAATTTTTCATCAAAAATAGTAAATTATGTAAAATCATGTGCACGTGACTCTTACTGCAGGGGGTTTTACACCTGAAAAGGTTGAAGATATCAAAGTCTTGCAAGTAAATTCTGACATTTGTTTCCATGCTGACAAACTCCAATCACATTTTACACTCTTATCCAGTAAAAGAGAGCGGGGAAAAAGCTTATTTTCTTTCCAGACCCCACTGCAGCATCCCTTATAACTTAATAGCAGTTGCATATCCACAAAAGCAAAGTATGACCCCAGGTATGAAACTAATCAGAAAAAAACCCTTAATTTATTAAATTACTACTTCTTCCATGTGGATCTTGCAGGAAAAAGCATAGAGCACACCAAAATTACACACAGAGACTCTTGCTGATTTTCGTTTCAAATTTGACATTATCTTCCTCACCACTACTTTATCACTAAGTTGCCACAAAATTAATTCAAATTAGTTTCTCAAAACTACTGTAGAAGTTGGGTCAGGGTGGAGAGGAGTGTCCAGCCAGAGACTCCCCTCTGGCAGTGCCCTGTCCTGTCCTCTTCCCAACTAAATCCAGCTCTTACTCTCCATGCTCTCCCTTTCCTCTCCCCCAAACCAAACCCAGTTCCTGCACTGCAGACCAGGAGATGCACCACCTCCCCAAGCCAGATTTAGCACGAGAAGTGCAACCTCCAGGCCGATTTCCAGACTTCTGGTGGCTTTTGAACAAGAAATGGAAATAGGAAGAAGCCAGTGTGAATCCTGACACATCCAGAGTGCCACTGAATCCTGCAGACTGATTCAACATTTCCTCCACCACTTGTTCTAAACTCTGCAGCTAAACGTTATTGGGAGTTTGCTTCATCTTTCTTGATCACCTCCCAGATCATTTCCCCTTGACAAGAGTTGAATCCTAGCTCCAAGAAGCAGGATTTGGATGCCTTGGGTCCATTATTTGTGGTCAGTCATGGAAATAGCACAGGAAGAGGAGCTGGGACATCCCCAGGAGCCACAGTGCCCACTGTGTTCTGATACCCATGGACATTACCTTTGACAAAGCTAATATTCCCTGTCTTTCCCAATTTTTATGCTTTCACAGTGAATTTTTATGCTTTCCCCTGCCTGTGACGTGATTCCCAAATAGACCTGTTGGTGTTTTGGCTCGTGGGCAGTCCCACCTGACACAGCTTGGCGCAGCCACAGCAGAGAATGAAGTTTTTGAAGCACAGCGTCAAAAATACGCCCTTAGAGGGAACAGAATTTGTTCCTGGGAGTCACACCCTCCTGCCTTTTCTGAGAAACTATGAAAACAGGAGAAAACAAATGCTGGGAATACATGGAGAAAAACAGGATGCCTAATTCTTGCCTTAAAGCACCGTGTTTAGGTTGAGGTCAGCTCCAATGGCAGAACACGATGATGGAACAAGTTGACCTTCTCTGGCATAGACATGATTTCTCAAGCAAATTAACCTTTTTCTCACCTACAGAGAGAACAACAAAAACAAAACAAACAACCCATAAATCAACCAGTAAACCTGTTATTTTAGAAAAGACAGAGTAGTGAAGTAAATTCTTCCAAAATGCCCTTACATCATTCATAGAGACAGAAAAACAATTACAAAGCAAATCAGATCCTCTCTTTAATTGATTGCATTCAAGTTCTTTCCTCAAGTAGAAATGTTGCCAAAAAAAAAAAAAAAAAAGAAAAAATTAAGGAGCATTTCAATTCCAGGCATCAGTGAAAACATAACTGTCTCTGGATTTCTGGATTGCTTTCCAGCAATTTAGACACTACAGGAAAGATTAAAACAGTCCTTGTTAATCCCTTCCAAAAATGAAGCTTCAAAATGTTGCCTTGGATTATTACACAAACATAAGAGATCATTAAAAATGCAACATGGAGTTCTGGAGAGGTGTCGTGGGTGTTTCGTTTTTGTTATTTGGGAGTTTAAAACTTCTCTTTTAGCAAGAAGAGGAATAGAAGAGTTAGAAGAAAGCAGCAGGTTCAAAAAAAACCCAACCAAAATCCTCTTGTCACATCTGTCATCAACCCTGGCCCTGCCCTACTGACACAGAACTTCAGCAGGAGCTGGATTAATCCTGTTCCACAGTGGTGACAGCTCTGGAACCCAGGCAGACCCGGGCTAAATGAGGCAAAACCAAATTAAAGCCACGGGAAGCCTGTTTTTTCCACATTTAGTGCTAAAAGCAAGGTCACCCATGCTGATGAGGAGTATTGCAGTTGTTCAGTTATTAATGATGTATTAATTCAAAGTTTTTTGCCCTAAAGCTTTAGTTTGGTGACTCCAGGTCCAGCCTTCAGCTTTCACTGTCCCAGCATCTCAGTCCAAACACCACTGAAAATATCCTCACACACTCCCTGAAAAAATGTCATGCTTGGACCTGCACAGTGCTCCTCTGCTCCTGCTGCAGATTCTCCTGGGGAAAACCTTCACTCCTTAATGCAAACTCCACCTGTCACAGCACCTGCCCTGTGCTGGAAAGGCACGGAGATGAATTGCCCTGATTTTGGAGCTTATAACATTGCAGTGCCACTGTTGTCACCTTCTAGAGGTGCCAGAGCTCGGAAACGGGGGAGAAAGAAAATGGGCTGAAGTCAGGTTTCGTCATCATTTGGGATTGTGGGAGTGTAAAGAGTTACAGCAACTTGCATTCCTAATTAAGGGTGTTTCTCTGGGAAGGCTGACATTCCCATCCCTCTGCCTGGGGGCATACAGCTCTGGTGCCCAGAAAAGCAGCTCCTGAGAAAAACCAGCTCTTCCCCTCGGCTCTTCACCACAAGTCAAAATAAAATTCTCTCATTGTGATCCATCCAGTCTCTTCCCATGACTTGCTCGAGAATTTGTTTTCATTTACTATTCCCTCTTTTTCCCAGGTGGAGCTTCTGGACCCTTGTCTCACTCAAAACCTTTTGAATTCTCTTGGCTTCTGCCTTGAATTTCTTGCTCTTATCTTCCACTTAAAACAAAACAGGGATCTGGATGGAAATCCTGTTGAATCACCAGACACAAAGTGGTCTAATGGAAAGTGCAGCCAAACCCAGAAATACTTTTCCTGTGTCAAGTCCCTGAGCACAGCTCAGAGGGCACTTTGGCCAAGCTGGGTGTTGAACTGATGACTGAACAAATTTCCAGGCAAAAGCCACCAGAAAGTGCTAATCCTTCTCCTGGAGAAAGTTGATCATGCTGGGGTTAGGTTAGAGCCGTGGCAGAGAGACCAGATAAATCCTTTTAAATTATACTCCACTAAATGATTATCCATTAAGTGGAAGAGGTATCTTCTGCACTAAAAGCTTTGCTACTCAATAGAACTAATGACAAATTAAAGCTGACCACGTAAATAAGCAAGATGGGAGCTGATCTGATTTTGCACTTTACTGAAAAACGTGACAGATTAATCAATTCAAATTCACTACAGAAATATTTATTGTGAGGCCTAACAGTTACAATTAGAGCTTTCTCCCCCTCTGAACAAACACTTATTTGTGAACAATACTTTTCCAGTTTGAACGCAAAGCACGGGTTCTGATTGCAAGTTTCCACTTGAGATTACATACCAAATAAAGAAAAAGAGATTTAAGTTGTTTTCATTTAACACAAGAAATATTCTTTTTTATTTTTGTCAGCTGCCTTTCTGGGAAAAAAGGCAGTAGGTGGAAGACAGAAAAAGCAATGAAGGTAAAGACATGTTTTCATGTTGCACTGTATAAAAAATTAACTACACACGGATATATCTTTTACTGTGCTTTTGAAAGAATTTCTGAAAAGCACTTGGCATTTCAATTTTATTTTCCAAAATACATGCACTCAATTTATGATAAACAAATGTATGTGATTATTCAATAGAGAGAAAAAAAAAGAACATTATGTGATAAAAAGCTTAATAAGCCATGACATTGATGAGGTCAATTAAAGTCAGTATTAAATGTGTTAATTAGATGTAATATAAGAACCAGATAAAGATATGGAAGAACAAGACAAACGCACTCAGGTCCCTGATAGAATTTTATATGCATTGGGAATTTATGTAGGTATAAAGAAGTGCTTTTAATGGAAATAACC
Organism: Platysteira castanea; assembly: GCA_013397175.1. Lineage (NCBI taxonomy): Eukaryota > Metazoa > Chordata > Aves > Passeriformes > Platysteira > Platysteira castanea. Next base: position 107,483 of record VYXC01005337.1, on the reverse strand, counting down.
ATCAGGAGTTCCCTGAAAATCACATTACAGGTCTAGAAAAGTCCAGGGCTCACCCAGAGTGTTTCAAGACTTGTGCTGATTAACGTGAAGGTTTTGTGCTAGGCTATCCAAGTTGGTTCTTTTTTAAGGAAATTTATGGAAGTGTCAGAACTGCAGCACTTGAGACCCACGTCCCAGTTGCTCAAAACCCAGCAGATGCTGAAATGTTCAGCTGAGACCACGTCAAGGGGAAAGATGAATCTGGAGAGGGGGAGAGGATGGTGAGCAACACCTGGTGATTTGGGGAAATATTATTTCTTTACTGTGCAGGGGGTACCAACACATTTTTTTTCATCATCCGAAGTATGTCTGGGAAAAAGGTGGCTTTTTATAAGGAAAAATTCCTGAGAAAGACTCCTGCACCAGCAATTATGAGTGGATGCAAGTGTGGGGGAGACTGGGCTCAGCCCTTGAGGATTTCACCAGGATTAATGTTCAACCAGAAGTTAGAAAACAAGTAGATTAGATTTTAGCAGAGCAAAGTTGGGAGAGTAAGTGCAGGGTGAAATTCAACATGATAAAGCTGGGGAGAGAAAGGACACAGAGGAAATAGAAAGTGTTCAAAGATAAATTAATGTATGCCCGGGGGTTGTGTGTGCCACCTCCCAGTAATTGCACAGGGAATGTTCAAGTTGTTTTTTCTATTTTTTTTTTTCCTGTAAAGCCAGTGTGAAGGAACATCAAAATGTAAAAGTAATCAACAGTGGAAGAAAAGGCAGACACGAGTTATAAAACATCAAATACAGAGCAGGGTTGGAACAATTGCATAATGAAGTTGAGAGCATAAAAAGCGATAAGGAAAGCAAAGGCAGTGAATGAAAAGAAACTTTACAGGGAGGTAAAATAAAATTAGAACACTTTTCAGGTCCAGGGAGGAAACAAGAGGCTGGAAAAGCAGCCCAGGTATCTGCCGGAGCCAGGACAAGGTGTTACCCAAAGAAGTGACAGTCCTCAAAGCCTAAAATATTTCTCTGTGATTGGGAAAGTGACTAAAATTTAAACCATCTCACAGAAGGTGGTATGGAAGAAATAAATCCCAAAGAGTTTTCTGTGCTTTGAACCACCAAGGCAGCTTGATGAGGGCTCCTGGGCAAACACCAGAACAGGCTGACCTGGTCCTGAGGATTGGGGGATGGAAAACACAAGCCTTGGACAAGGTCTCCCAAGCTGGGTGAGCCCAGGCAGCCACCACCATCCCTCAGAGCCCTGCCAGGACCCAGACTTCCTGTGCCAAGTCCTCTCCTCAGAAAGTCCTAACATGGAACAGGTCCCAGAGAAGCAGCCCTCAGAAATAACACAAGAAATGTCATTAACTTTTGAAGAAAGAAGATGGAATTTGGCTGCCTTGACAATTACCAATCCCAGCTGGAAGGAACGGAGTTTGCACTTCACTCTGAAGTCACCAAGTTCCTCCTTTGTGGAAGACTTTCCAGTTCCTGGACTAATTCCTGTGACCTCCCAGGTCAGGTAGACCTTTCTTGTGTCCCAAGGATGGAATAATGTCGCTGGAGATTCTGGCCGTATTTTCTTCCTCAGGCCTTCCCAGGGCAGAGCTCTCCACCCCCAGAGCCAGGTGGAGCTTCCCAAGGATACAGGGGAGTCTGCACAAGTTCTACCCCCAGATCTGCCAAGGGCACCTGTTCTGCAGCCCCACATCAAAGGGGACCTGAGCTGCCCCCCGTCACACTGGGGCTGGGGATATCTTGTGTTTTCTGCTGATAACAGAACATCCCTTGGCTCAACACTATTTTCAGCACCAGAGCCTGAAGGACACACTCTCCCTGAATTTAAGATGCTGTTTCAACCTTCTCTCCATGTAATCTATTAAAGGGAGAGTTTACACTGAAATCCTCACAAGAAGCAGGGACTGAGTCATGGGGATGAAAACCCCAATGACAGAGATTCAGAAGCAAACCAGGGACAAATGTTTGCCAGACTCCCCCCACAGATAACCTTTCTGCCCATCGAAAACAAGTATTAGTGGGTTTATGCTCTTCTCGGGTAGTAAAAGCCTCCTCAGGAGATGGAAAGCAGAAACAGGACAGAAGAGGGAAGTTTTATAGAATCCCAGAATGGGTGCAGTGGGAAGGGACTTTAAAGCTCACCCCATTCCACCCCCTGCCATGGGCAGGGACACCTTCCACTATCCCAGGCTGCTCCAAGCCCTGTCCAACCTGGCCTTGGACCCTTCCAGGGATGGGGCAGCCACAGTTTTCTGTGGTTCACTGTGTTTATTATTTGACTTAGAGGTGCTGTTCAGCCTCTCTTTCTCACAGATACAAAATGCTTTTCCCTTTCCTCTAGGGGCAGGAGGGCAGTTTAGTCCTTGAGAGCACGTGGGTTTACGTTTTATGTGTCAAAGAAACACAGCAGCCCCAGATATGATTCAAGCACTGCCCAAGGCAGTTCTGGGAATATCCCCACCCCTCCCTCTCTGCAGGCTGCCCGGTGCCAGGCATTGCAGGGAGGGATGCTGAGCTAATTCCAGCACTTATTCCTGAGTACGGTGTCTGCTCCACGGTTCTGCCACCAGGAGATATCGGGACACCAAACTAACCAGAATTTGTGTTTCTCAAGTTGTCTCTGTTGTATTTTGAGCCTCAAGGTCTTTTTAAAAATTAGAGGAACACCCTTCAGTGTGTTGGTTTTAAAGTATTTCGATGACTAAAGAGAACCAAGAGGCAGCTGCAGATATTTTGTGCCATGTGAATATTTCTTTGAAGCTGTAAATAAACAGCAGCTCTTCCACCTCATATGATTTCCCAAAGGAAAAAAAACCAAAAAAACAACAAAAAAAAACAACTACCTGGTCCAAGAGTTCTGCATCTCCCTTTCTGCTGCCACTAGAGGGAGAAACCTATTCCTGAGATCCCATGGCTTCTAGGCTGTTTTTCGGAATAGAATCGGAATTATTTCCGTTACAGGAAAGACGTTTGTCCCTCTGTGATAAGCAGGGATAAGGCAAAGGCAGAGCCTCTAAAACGAAGTGGGATAAACATTTCCTCCCCCCACCCTCAAATAAGCTCCAATTACAATCCTCAAACCTTGTGAATTTAAACACTGCTGCAATTGTTCTTCTTTGTTGGAATACAAATCCTTCCACTGTGTTTACTCCCGTTGCATCCAGGGCAGAGGAGGCCAAACAGGAAGAAAGGAGAATACTGCGTTCCTATCAATATAGGAACAAAGGATGTTTTCTAGTGGCTTGAACTAATTCTGATTGAAAATCCATAAAATTTTCTATTAGCCATAAGGAACAGTGGAAATTCATTATGGACAGGAAAAGATCCTAAAGTAGGATTTAAATAAACTAAAAATCCTAGAATACCAGATTTGCACTTCTTTTTCTTGTTCTAATTCAACTTGAAGGATCATACTGATGAATATTTCGTATGTCACTATATTTTAAATGTTTGAACCAATAATGATTGCTTTGGGTAAGTGTTTATAGCAGTGGCAAGATCATTTCCCTGCTATGGAAAATATTGCATAACAGCCTTATCTGTGGGTGCAAAAACGTCACCAATGAAATCCACCTGCCCTAAATATGAAATGTCTCAGTCTCAGACATGCAGAGTAACCCCAAAATGTGCTTTCAAACAGGCTGCTGGTGGCCAACACTGTGCAACCAGACCTGGCTTTGTGACACAGAACCTGATGAACATGACAGAGGGTAAAAAAGCCATTTTTCCAGACCATGAGGCACTTTGCAGGCTCCAGGCTTGGCCGTGTCTCTTCTGGGGTACTCGTTGTCCTTGTTCTCTCCAAAAAAGGGCAGCAGCACTGATCCTTAAAGTCATCAGCGACGAAACTTTGCCAATCTTAGACTTAACAGCAGGTGCAAACATCACCATATTCCTAGAGGAAAACATATCCCGATTGAATCCTTCCTGTCCTTTAACGGGTCTGAAAAGTGACTAAAACCACTCAAAAAAACCCTTCTCATGGTTCACCCATCCCAAAATCCTACTGCAGTGGCCAAGGTTAGCAAGTTATCCCTCCTACAACCATGGTGTTTTATCCCAAATATATCAAAGTATCCTGCCTATGGTTTTGACTGGAAGAACACCAGTCCCCACCCACCCTTTTGTCACTGTCCTACAGCCTGGATACAATTATCTTGGATATTGTTCCTCACCAGCACAGCCTAAATTCTGCCTCTCCTCATCATGCACTAAACAGGATAACTAGCTATTCCAAATGTAATTCCAATTCTCTGAGAATTAATAATAAATTTTTTAAAAAGCAAGATGAACAAAGCAACAGAAGGCTCCCAGGCTCAGTGCAGGGGCTGCCACTGAGGCTTGGAGAGAGGCACATCCTCTCTCATCAGCCGAAAACCTGGGGAGCCAAAGCACCAACTACAACAAGCTTTTCTTTTCCTGGTGCTTTACTTGATGTTTTTTCAGACCAGCTGCAGTACTTCCCTCACTGAATGGGAGGTCACTTCAGCACTGTTTCTGTAAAAGAGGCTGGAATCTAAAAATTGGTGTTAAAAGTTCAAACTCATGGCCCATCACATCTACACTATTTTGTTGTCATTGTTGTGAGAGTGACAGGGTTTGGGATTTAAAAACTGCAGCTATATGTGTATGATCCAAGTGATTTTCTTCTCCTGTGATGATTTCATAGCAGAAAGCTTAAGACAACATTCCAGATTTTCCACCCTTTGGTGTGCGTGTGTCTATGTACACGCACACATATACAGAAAATAGAAAACATTCCCCAGTAAGTTTTCCTTTCTGAAAGGATTTTTCAGCAGCCTTGCAGAGTAACAGCATATGCAATATGTGTGTCACTCAAACATTTCCCTTAACTGCAAAGTTTGTGTCAAAATCTGTTCTGAAACAACTCCGCAACGTGCACTTCGTATAACCCTGAGCTGCAGGTTAGGCTCCACTTTAAGTATGAAATATTAAGTGAGCTCATAATAGCTAAATCACTCCACTGTCATTCCAGCACTAACCCAGGTTGGCAGAGCTCACGCTCCATGATGTCACCATTTCTACCTTGCTGCAGTTGCCAGCAGAGCCCAGTTTGCATAAATTAGCTTTGATCGATGAAAAGTGTTAACATCTTTTATTTTTACCTTGGAGCACACTTGGAATGATCCTTTTTAGTGTTTTAAAAATGCATATGGGTGGCTTAAGTGCCAGGTTAGAATATACTGCAGAGCCAGCCACAGGAGAATGGTCAGTGACAACCACAGGAGATTGGGTCAATACACTGGAAACTGGAGGGACTGGGGACAACAAACATCCCTGGCCATCAGCAACACCTTGATAACATCCAAAAAACCACTTTCCAATTTTCAGGTTGGAAAGACTTTCAAAGCCAGCCCTGAAATAGCAAGGACAGCTGTAGGATGGATTTCACCATCCCTCCACACATTAAACCCCATCCCACTTTGCATCAACTCCCACTGAAATAAATAACTCAAGAACTACGCAACATAAATAACAGCAGAATGGTTCGGTGGGAAAAAAATCATCTCTCCATCTTCTAAAAATAGCTTCCTTTTGGCTACGCTGCTCCTTTATGCCTTTCCTTGAGAAAGCAGGGATGAACAGAATACTGATTGGGATTCACTGGCAGAGGCAGCCTCAGGAGCAGCATTAGAGGCACATTTCTCCCCCAGCCTGCTGGTTTGCAGAAGGAGAGGGTATTTTCCGTCTTCTCTTCCCCAAGGTTGGCTCCGTGGCTGCCCATCCCCTGCTCCTCTTCATCCATGTGGCTCTCGAGGCTGTCTCTGCCAAGGATGTGCCGTGGGGTGGCTGAGCTGCTGAGCTCCCACACCAAACCCAGCATGGCCCCAAAACTCCCTCTGGGCTTGCAGGGAACTCTCAGAAGGACCTACAGACACACGTGGAAGTGCAGGTTTATCCACCCAGCCCTTCCACAGCCCTTCCCTGGTCATCTCTTACCATAAATTCTTGGATGCACAAGTGTAGTGGTTAAACCCTGACCCAGGTTAAGCTGAGGACTCCCATCCTTGCTCTTTTCCATTTCCAAATCCTCATGGATCAAGTGCAACCTCCCTCACATCAGCAAGTTTAAGCTTGGTCACGCTGGGTTGGCACAAATCATGGAGTCACAGAACAGTTCCACAGATGGAAGGTTTGTTTTCCATCCAGCCCCTCAATCTCCTCCGGACGAAGAGCTTGAGCACCCAATATTCCTTATTTTCCCAATTTACCCTGTTTTTGAAATTCCCTGAAACACCTTGAAACAAAGGAAAAATACCTGTGTTGGTGGTGTTTGAGCTTTACAGGCTGAGGGGAGCAACGGGAGTCAAACACACACTTAGAGCCAAATAAATGGAGAAGAGGTCAAATCAAAGACTATCCCCATCCCAGGTTTATTTCGGGACCCCTTCTCCAGCACTACGAGGGGAGCCCCAGCCCTTTCAGAAACAAGCTGTTCCTGCTATTGCTGGCTTTGGACAAAAAGCACACTGCTGCTAACCTCTTACATAAAGTGAGCAGACAAACAGCTGAATTGCTGACCCCGCGTGGCCTTTTCCCCAGGATTTGTGGGTTTGCACAAAGAAGCCAACGTTTTACATGCAGCCCTTGATGGAGTTTGGAATTGTGCAGAAACCCTGTTTGGAGTGCACACTCTTAACCCAGCTGTTTGTGTACGATGTTCCTCCGCTCTGATGCCAAACACTGCAGGTCTCTGGGTTATTTTTTCTATTTTTATTTTATTTTTTTTTAAAGCTGCTTGGTCATACACAACTTTGAGTGCCTGCATGTACCTCCACTGCCATTAGTATTGCAATAAAATACAAGCCTGCTGTCGGGGATGATTTTTTTTTCCCTAGGATCTGTCCTTTTTTTTCAGCTGAGCACTCAGAGCTTGCTAGATACGAGCTCCAAAATTATTAAACACGTCTTGGCTCTGAGTTTTCTGTGCGGGCAGAGATATGTATCAGGTTTATTTTATGAGTGGGAGATACTTAGCAAGAGCAGTTGACTCAGTCTGCGTTTTGAGTAAACAATTCTCTTCATCTTTACTTGCAAACTGATTGATTTAAGAATTTTGGAGGCTTTTGTCAATTGGTAACAGATATAAAACATTCATAAGGAAGTGCCACTTCCCTTTGAGTGGGGAAAAAACCTCAGGCACAAGGTGCCAGCAGCTCCTTTCACTGAGCCAGAGGCTGCACTGACTTCCCCTGCCCGGCAAATCCCAGTGCCTCCAGCACTGCCCCCATTAGATCCATGAAACCCACTCGAGCACGCCGGGAAAAGCCTGTGCTGCAGCAGGGGAGCTCAAGGACCACACACTCCTGCTCCCAGCGTTCTGGATGTTTAAATCACCCCCGGTTAATCAAGTCTCACACCTCAGAGGATGAGAAAGTGCAAGTGATCCGAGAGCCCAACTGGTGGATTATACAAGGCGAGGATGAAAGCACGAAACACCACAATGCCCGAATTCAACAACAACAAAACAGCATTGAGGCATCACAGCACAAAAATCCCCATTGTACGTTTGATTTCCAGCCATCCCAGCTCCGAGCTGCTAAAAACTACAGGATATACCGTTCCCTCCTCCCCAGCTATCCCAAATCCAACCTTGGCGGTTTTGTTTTAATTCAAAGACACACTGATTGTTGTGAAGGCACAAAGTATTACCTGGAATAACACTTCAAATGCAAATTAAGAGCTGTGTAAAATTATTGTAGTGCAAGAGTACCATGGTTTATTAACAGCAGATTTGCAAGGTTAATTTTCAATTATGTATTTCTTATTAGTTTTCTAGCTGTCTTGCTATTATTAAATTTAAAGAGGAAGATACTTTCAATGTGTCCAGCTTCTGTGGCTTTATTACTGATAATTATTCCTATTTTCCAATTTGTGTTACTCTCATGTCTTGCAAAATTTGTAATTAATGAGCAAATAATTATAGCAGCACTTACTAGAGCTGCTTTAGTTAAAGCTGTGTCAGCTTTTGTATTAGGATCCCCATTTTTCAAGGGTTTATAACTCAAGCATAAAAATTCACTCTGGGCAGAGCCTCATCATAAGAGCTGTCTGCTGAGCATGATCTTTTGTTTTTAAATATTTCTAAGCAGCATTATTTTGTTCTTTTTTCTTTAAGTTATGGACATTTTAATATAGCTTCAAACTTCCAAGGGCATTAAGTTCACAGCATTCCATTTTTCTATGCTCCAGCATCTCAGAAATAAAGATATTTTATTTTAAGGTGAAGACATTCACCTTTACAAACAGGAAACAAGATGCCTCAGCATCTCCAAAGCCCAGAACTGGGTTTTTAATGCCTGGTGGTCATTAGCTTTAGAAAACAGACACAGTAGAGAGCTTGACATTCAGGGATGTTTGTGCTGATCCCACCGAGCTAAAGCATTCAGGCACTGGCTCAATTACAGCACACGAGTGGTCCTTAGGAGTCAACAGAGCTGGCCAGGCTCTCTGGGATGCCCAAACCATTCACTGCCCAATTCAGCAGAACAAAGCTCTGCTTTTGGAGGGAGTTTTCAGCTGTCCCCACTCACTGCCACCGCTGTCCAAACGCCTGGGAGCACTGAGCTCCACAGGGATCACTCCTGCAGGATGCTGAGGGCCCACAGCTCTTAAACAGCTCAGCACCTGCTCAACGAGGTGCTCAGAATCACACAGGGGCCTGGCTGGTGCTGCTTTAAAATTCAGCACAAAACCAGTGCTTGTTTTTTGGTTTTTTTTGTGTGTGGAAGAGGAAACCCCAAGGGAAAAGCAGCAGATCCCAACACACCAGGTTTGCTGTGCACACTTCGCCACAAAATAAAATTGGAAAGTGACAGCTCTAGAACAAACATTCTGCAAAATTTAGACTCTACAGGAGAGCCCATCACAGCTGCTGCCTCCAAGAATTCCACGTAGTCACTCATCCAGAAACACAGGACACATCCCTTCATCATTCCTGGTCTTCTGCACCCCTTCTCCTGCAAAGGGCCTTGGAGCAGCCACCCAGCTCCTGGAGAGCCCCTGTTTGAATTCTGGAATCATTAGGGTGGAAAAGAACTCCAAAATCATCAAGTCACTCTTGGAGCATTTGACCTTAATACTGACCCTCTTTGACCTTAATACTGAGCTTAATTAAAGCAAGACCACCATAAGTCAGCAAACAGGGAAAAGCAGCAGGGCAGCAGTGCTGTGAATACCAGCTTTAGTACATTTAACTTTGAAGAGCAGGGTGGATTGAGGCACTTGCAACAGCAAACAAATAGCAAAAATGCCCAGCAAAAAAGACCTATTTTACTGGAAAACATGGTCAGAGGTGAGATACAACCAGAGAATGATGGGACCTACCTGTATCAGCCACAGCAAGTCATGGAATGCAATGTCTGAGCTCTTGAAAATCCAGGGGATCTATTCTTTAAGCCTCTTCATCAGAAAAGGAGCCCAGGCCTCCCCTGCACCTTTTATTTACCCTCCTATGGCTACCATCAGCTGAGGTTTTTCACACTCTCATTTGGGATAATTATCTCCTCCTGTTTGAGTTAATTGTTGATGAGGGGGACCCAGTTTTTAATCTGTTGGTTAATCCAGATCTGTAGCATTGGAGCCTTTTACTGACCAAGGCATCCAAGTGATTGAGAGATCCCAATATCCCTCCTCCCTGGTGCCACTCTCATGGTTAAACCGTATTTTTAAAGCCTGACCATCACTGTCAACCCCCCAGTCATTTGCAAACCTCTCTGTGTTACAAGAATTCTGGTATCTTTATTTTACATATATGCAGAGCCTGGTCCAAATATGGCTGATAAATATATTGTATAAATAGTATAATGATTATAAAAGACCCCTGCCATCTAAACCAGCTGTTCCCCCTCATTTTAGGGGACTGTTTATCTTGCAGGTAAATATTTTCCCTTACCAACCCGTGTCATGAGTTTCCCCCAGTTCAGACTAGTCTGCAAAATCACTGGAATCTCTATGTGCTGATATTCCCTGGTTTCTGATGGCCTCCCATTTTGGCTGTAATCCTGGTGCTGCTGGATTTATCATGGCTGCATGGCACAATGTGTATCTCAATATTCTCTCCTGGCAGCTTTGTATGGCTTTTATTTAGCTGTAAAAATAATTTACATCTCTTGAGCATCTGAATTAAAGATAGAATAGAACTATGACACTGAGGGCTGGAGATTTTATGCAAATTTATTTATAAATATAAATCACATTTAGAATGTAAAATTACACGAATGTCTTCTACAGATCGCCCATCTCTTAAAGAAATTATTTCTTTACATTTTTAAGGATAAAGCCTTAACATGTTGTCCATGTATTTTCAATGGGAATGGAAACTCGGGAGAAAATGCCAAGTGAAATTTGGGAACCCAGTGGGATCAGTTATGTGACAAGGAACTTTTCCAGTTCTACACCAGTGACTTGACATCACTCTACGTCATCAGCCCGTGTCGCGTCTGTGCTAGAACTTGTCTGACTCAAATACTCCAGAACAGCGTTCCTGGGAAACCCCAGCCTCTTGCATCTAATTCCAACACTCCCAAGCATCATAAATTCAGGTGTTTCCCCTGTCTTTTGGGATTTCAGAATGATATAAACTGTGCTTTTGGAAGTGGGATACAAGTGATGAGGATTTTCTGACTATAGAGCTCTTCCCAGCACATGATGTGACAGTAGTTCATTGGATTTCAAAACAATCATGGATTTTGAATACAAATACAGCTTAATCAAATTTCTTTTACCAATTTTGATACTTTTTCTCTGCTCTAATCTCAGGTTTTCCCTTTTTTCCTCTTTTGGGGCCAGGCTGTTTTCTCATTGTTTCCTCTAACACAAGATCTTTGCTCTGGGGAAAAATTCAGTGGTTGTTTTCTTGACTTTCCAACAAAATAATCTGTGAGGTCTCAGTTTTGATGAACAGTTTCAGCATGTTGTTCCTTCTATTCGATGGAAGTGACATCCAAACCATCTCAGAAATCTCCATGCTGCCCATCCTTCTGACACAAGGAATTCTCCACTGAGCAGTCCTATTCCCATTGTACTTTATCCCCTCAAAAAGGGGAGAATTGTTTCTTAAGGAGAAAAAAAAAGACATAAAAATATTGACTGCTAATGCCTTGTTCTTTCTCTAGATCCGCTTCCGCACTGAGGTTAAATACAACTTTGGAATCAAAACTAGCACAGAAAATTACTTTTCCCTAAGTCAGAGCAGCTCCACGGGGTGTTTGCTACCCTGAGCCTCTGTAATTCACACCACAGAATCACAGAATCACTAAATTTGGAAAAGACCTCCAAGATTATCCATTCAAAACTTTGACCTAATTCCACCATACCCACTAAACCAAATCACCCATATTTCTGAGCCTCTGTTCACTCTTTTACCTATTAAAGCATCCAGCTGCATTTTCATACTTTTTTTTTTTTTTAACTCCATCTTCTGAAAAACTGCAAAGGGAAGAAACTCAAGGATTACAATTGAAAAATTCATAGAACAATTCTCTGGAATTTACCACATTAGAAACTTCCTGTTTCCTGTTTTTAACCACACCACAAAATTCTTTAAAAGACACATAATTTTTGGTTCAGTGTCATGAAAAACTTTTAACACAAACAAAGTGGATATTCTGGTGGATGAACACTGAGGATACATTTCTAATTTTATACATTTAGGGTGACAGAAGGAAAATACTTTTTCTAGCCAATTACTGCTTCATCAGCATACTCAGAATTTGCCATGGTGTTGTGCACAGAACAAGGTCCTGTTCCTCAAAATCACATTAACCTGGATGTTTGGAAGACAGCAGCATCTACTGTGAAGAGCAGGAGAGTGATGGCCATGGACGCTCAGCTTTGCATCCTGCCTGGTACTGGACCAAGCACATCCATCAGGGCATCAGAACTTTGGAGAAGAGATGAACATATTAAAAAGAAAAAGGAGAAAGGCAGGTGTAAGGATGAGAAAAGTTGTAACTAAGAAGAGCTGAGTTAACTGGAGACTGGTTTAACAAATGTAGGATAGTTTTACACCTCAGGAGGGAATTGTGCTGGTACAACCTCAGGAGCAGTTGATGTGCTCCATTCCCATCTCAGACAATTGGATTTAAGCACGAGTTTAAGGACAAAGCTGAGCTCAGATAGCTTGTGAGATCACTACAAAAGCACAACCTTCCATTCTCCCAAACCATATGGGTTTGACTTTCCATATGGAGTGACAAAATAAAAATATAGTCTAAAAATAGCTCTCAAAAATGCTCTGGCTGAAGGCTGCTTCCTGTGCCACAATTTGATTAACCTAGTGTTTTACTTCTTCAGCAGCGATTTCCATTTATCTCTGATTTGGAGCATGAAAAGCTGCTTTTATAGTTGTAAGCAGAGGAGAAAAAGGCATCCGGGAAGCAAACACAGAGAGAGCTCTTCAGGCCTTAACAGGAGCTGCAGCAACGAGGAAAATGATTTTAGAGCAGCACAGAACAAAGTGATGCAGGGAGAGGATCTCTCCTTGCAATCTGCACTGAAGTTCCCTGTCAGCTCGGTGCGGAGCATTACAAATTCCGTGCAGCTCCGGAGGAACCTAAAGGAGCCAGAAATTGTCAGCGCAGAACTCCCGGGTGCGCAGGGCCCGGTGCCAGCGCGGCTCCCAGCCCGCCCGGCCCTGACGGCTCCTTCTGGCCACCAGCGCGGCCCCAGGAGCCGCTCCGCCCTCAGGGATGGCACCGACCGCGAGCGTTCCCCCTTGGGCTCTGCTGGAAGGTGCCTGCTCGAAAGTCAGAGATTTATCGCTGGGTTTTTTAGGGGGAAAGAACACCAGCCACTCCCCAAATGCTGTGTTCGGTGTTGGGCCGCTCGCTACAAGAGAGACTTTGAGGGGCTGGAGCGTGTCCAGAGATGGGAATGGAGCTGGGGAAGGGCCTGGAGCAGCAGGGGCGGCTGAGGGAGCTGGGAAAGGGGCTCAGCCTGGAGAAGAGGAGGCTCAGGGGGGCCCTTGTGGCTCTGCACAAGTCCCTGACAGGAGGGGGCAGCCGGGGGGGTCGGGCTCTGCTCGCAGGGAACAGGGACAGGAGGAGAGGGAACGGCCTCAGGCTGGGCCAGGAGAAGTTTAGATTGGATATTACGGAAAAATTTCTTCATGGAAAGGGTGTAAAGCACTGGAATGGGCAGTGATGGAGTCACCATCCCTGGAAGTGTTCAAAAAACCTGTGGATGTGTCAAGTGGGAAATGGTTGAGTGGTGAACCTTTGGGTGGTGCTGGGCTGATGGTTGGATTTGATAATCTTAAAGGTTTTTTCCAACCTCAGTGATTCCATGATTTTAAATTTCAAATTCCTTCCTGCTTCAGCTGGTGCAGGGAACAGACCATCATCCAAGCACCTGGAGATCTGCTGATGGCATCCAAGACCTGAAACCCGTGGCTCCAGAGGAGGAGAAGGATGGAAGATCAGTCTTGGTGGGAGCCTCCTACCACCGAGGAAGACCTGAGTCACTACTTGAAGACAAGAAGGAAATGTCCCAGCTGGGCTCCTCAGGGATTACTTCCCCCATGCTGGAGAACCCAGGCCCCAGTGAGGTATTTCTCATTATTTGTGTCTTTTGCCTAAAAAAGTGAAGAAATAAGTAGCAGATAACTAAAAGAATTCACATACAGCTTTTCAGGATGATGGAGAAAATAATGTCTTGCTTTTCCAGCATTTCAGTTTTCCCACATCGATGGGTTGGCTTGGGTTTATGCAGGTTTATGGGTTTCCTGCAGGCTCTGACACTGCACACTCTGCACATTCTGGCACAGTTTCTGTCCTGTTTCTGCATTAATATCTGTTACTGTGGGTGCAAAAGTGAAATAAAACCGAGAAAAAAACGGCGTTTGCAAGAAGAAGATGCCCCGCTCCTCAGCACAGCAGGGAGAGAGCAGTGGCAGGGTGGGGTTGGGGAGGGAGGAGCAAATCCCGGCTCTGGTTCAGCCCAGAAGGAAAGAACAACCAGCAAAGGGCCAACCCCTTCACTGCCCAGGAATCTGGAGTGAGAAAAGCCAGACTGAAGTCCAGCAGCCTGCTCTGGACGCTGATCGGGCTCTGGACACACATCTCCACACCACAGCCCAACATCTGCAACAGTGCACAATAAAGTTCTGTTTGATAATTTTCTCTCTCTGTCTCCAGTTTCTTAAAGCTCTAGGAATTATTTTCCCAATCTGAGCAAAAGCTCTGCCCTCCCCCTTAAAAAGATTTTTATAATATCTGAGAAATATTAAAATCCAAAGAGGGGAAAGGAAATACATCTAGAGTGGGGAAAGGCTGTAAAAGCATTGGCAGAGAAGGGATTAGAAACCAGCTTTTTTCTAAAGAATTTATGGTAGGAAAAAAACCCCAACACTTTGGAAACAATTATTTACAAGTTTCAAAGTGTTTGGTACCCTTTGCTTGGGTAAGATAAGGGGCAGCAAATAGCACCCACAGTCACGAGGAGTTTAACCCAGTTACTCCTGTCAGCAAAACTGGTTTTACAAAGCACGTTTCTGCCAGGAAGGATACTCTCCTTGTTTCCAATTCCTTTTTACATTGCTAATAAGTCTCTTAGCAGTCGATTAGAAGTGCCTCTTCAGCCAGGAGCAGGCGCATCGCCCTGAGCGCAGCCAGCGGTCCCTGCTCCGGAAAAAACCTGATTGGAGCCGAGGGGAATTTCGCCTGAGGAGCTGCCCTGCAGGTGTTTGGTGCCGTGGCTGTAACCTGTGTCATTACAGAAACTGCTAATGGTTATTACACACCGACAGCTTTCGGGAACGGGATCTGGGACTGTTCTGACCCTTTTCCCTCACTGACATCCAGGAATCAGAGGGTGTTTTTAGGGCTACATGCACAGAGAGGGGAAGAGGACCCACCTGCCTGACAACCAGCTAAACCTTCAAAATTTGTCCCAGATGATCCAAAATCTATCTGAAACACCCCAAATCCCGTCACCTGCTGAGCCAGGTAAACCCTTTGAGGCATTGTAAGTTCAGAAGAATTTAATTTCAGTGAAAAATGATGGATGAGAGACAAAGATGATCAAGGACAGCCCTCTCCGGGTGGGTGCCACTTTCCCCAGCTCCACAGATGGGGAACATTTCCAGAGGAGATGCTGAAAAGCCCCCGGCTGTGCTCTCTGGAAGTGAACAACAGCAGGAGCTGCACCAAGGCAGGAAGATGAGCAGTGGGTATGGGAGACAGAGAAATTAAACTTTTTGACACATCCGCAGAACAATCTGAAAAAAAAATCAGGATTTTTTGTGGATAAATACAATTTTATCAACTCTGCTGAAGGCAGTGAGAAGCCCCAGGCTGCCCTTGGCACCTCACCTGCACCTGGAAAATAAATGCAGCATCTTAATTCATCCAGAGAAACGCTCACTT
Organism: Platysteira castanea; assembly: GCA_013397175.1. NCBI lineage: Eukaryota > Metazoa > Chordata > Aves > Passeriformes > Platysteira > Platysteira castanea. The sequence goes on along the minus strand of VYXC01005337.1, from coordinate 92,092 downwards.
ATGCAAAATAAATATTGAGATGGTGGAGAAGAGGATCAGCTTCCAGCTTTGGATATTCTGGGCAACTCTGTGATCCGTGCGTAGGCACCTCTCTGGAGAACAGGGGTTGGAGGTGTCCATGTCCATCCCAAACATTATAGGAAATCATCTGACATCTAAATCCAGCACATAGAAAAGAGGCGAAATTCATTAAGTGAAGTTATTCCATTTTAATCCTCACTTTTTTGGTTTTTATTCCAAAGGCTTTGTGGCAATTCATGTCAAAGAGCCAAGTAAATATTTTCTTGTGCTGTGTGGAAGATGATGTCAGACAGCGATGGGAGTGAAATACTGACTTTGTAAAACTGTTTGTACCTCTGATAGGATTGAGTCATTTTGTGAGATTGTAGGAAATGCATTCCATGGTTATATACACCCCTCGAGGCCCCGTGGAGGTGAGATTCTGCATCTCTCTATGTTATTTAACCAGGGGGGAAAAAATGGGCTAAGTAAATAAAAAACCTGCAGGATGTGACTTCATCGTGCACTGTTGACACCTGCTTCTATGATTTAAAGGATGTTACTAAGAATATCAGGGTTGCTAATGTAAATGATGAAGAAATCAGAGGTCAATCATATAATAATAAATATTAGCATAGGTTTCCCAAAGCCAGAAGTGGCTGCAGTGGTAATTGGAATTATGAATTTACTCTTGAATTATGTGATACTGAAAACACTTTGTTCTCTGCTGCTTTCCTGGAACTGCTCCATTACAGCCAAGCAGACAAACTCTCCAATTTTTCTTTCAATGCAAGAATTAATGCCTCCTTTTTATAAGGATGCTTTTTCTTTCATGTAGGCACCCCCCCACCCTGTGCATGAAGCTGCTGTGTTAGAGGGATGTGCTGGGCTGTGTGGACATGGTCCCTGTGCTCCTGCTGCTGATCTGAGCGTGCAGCACCCCAACTCTGCCACCCGTGCTGGATATTCAGAATAAGGTGGAAAAAGAGGAAAACTCCTCCAAACACCACCACAGGCACAAAGGAAACATCGAATCCTTCCTCAACCCCAAGCCATTTGTCTACGGAACACCAGGATAAAATGCTCTCAAAGTGCATAAATGCAATAGCCAATATATTAAATTTGATGAAAGACTGGTCCCAACAATACGGTTTAAATTGACAGAATAGCTGAAGCTCATGGCACTATTTACAGCATCTCTGAATTACTCTGGACACACAGAAAACAGTAAAAAACTGTGGCTGCATCTTTAGAATGGTTCATTTTGGAGTTATCTGGCGGCACCTTGTGCAGCAAAAAGTCAGCCCAGCAGCCAGGCTAGTGCTGGGAGGAAATTCCAGAGGGTGAGGGGCTGGCTTTAAAACACTGAGTGACATCCTTCCCCTGCTTCCCCACCTCCAAACACCTCTCCCTGCACTGAAGTCTGCTGTCCCAGAGCAGTCTGAAAGCCAGAAGCAGCTGCATGAAAATATTTTCAGGAACAGGAGTTGCTGGGTGCTGCCTGTCTTACCTGGGGATTCCTGCCAGTACCACAGACAGCTTTGGAAATGCTGCTCAATCATATTTTTTACAGGGCAAAACCCCCCACAAACTAATCCTGTAATGCTGCCTGAATATTGTTGGGCTGTTTTCCTTTCATGCCTGTAACTCCTTGCTGACGGGCAGCTCACAGAAATCATGTTGGAGCTGGTGTCTAATGCAGGAACTCTCCGTGTGAAGAAATCGGGATACGCCACGAGTGTCTCAACGTGGTTACACAAAAGTCTAAAATTAGGTCATAAATTACATAATCTTGCAAGGAAACAACAAATTTAATGACTATGCCAAACCAGAGATAAAAGCTGAGGAAGGAAATAGCATCTTGCTCATTAAATATTAAGGATCAGATCCTTCAAACATTTTCCAGTGATGAACTCTGTGGGAGTTTGGCATCTGTATTTGTGTGTGCTCTATAGAATGTGCTTATACATCACATACAAGTGCTGGGTGTGATTTATGGAGCACACACACATAGTAAGTATATTTATAATGCATAAATACATTCCATCAAGAGCAGAGAAGGTGATTAGTGAGAGTTTCCTAAGAGGTTTAATCAGATATTTTGATAGCTTATTTCCAGTGTTGCTCCAAGAGCATTTTTCATTACAGGGCACTGGGAGAGAGCAGGTAGAGGCATTTCCCTTTCCCACTGACAGCAGCAGCAGCTTTCACAGACACCACGTCCTCGGTGGGAATGAAGAACCCTGTAAAGGAAGAAAGATTACCAAGATGTAACAATGGATTTGAGAATTCCCTGCAACCTTTGAATCCCTCCCCTAATGCTGCTGTGCCCCAGCCTTTCTTCTCACCTTACACGAGGCAAATCGGGTTTGATCTGTTTGAAACAACGCAGGGGCGAGGTCTTGTGCAAATTCCCTTAAAAGTTGGAAGCGATTCCCTCGGGCCGATGGCTGTGCTGATGTCCTGAGTATGTTAATGAGAGGGAATGGGAATCTCTGATGGAAAAAGGCAGATAGCACTCCCGTCCTTGCTGTCGTCAATGCCTCTCTGATAACCATGTCCTTTTCTTCAAAGATTTGAGTCATTTGTGGATTGACTACATAATCCTTGTGCTGGAGCCTGGGAAAACGGCTGTTGATGCCCTTGGCAAATTCTTAGCCTAAAAAAGCATGAAAAAGAGGACCAAGTAATTTCAATTCCATAAAATACATTAAATGCAGCACACAGGTATGTAAATGGGAAACTCCATAACTGTAATTTGCCCATTTAAAGCCTGATCTAAGGGCTATAAAAGTTAATTTGAAATCTTTTCATTGATTTTAATGGCCTTTAGATCAGGCCCATATTATTCACTGCATATCGTGTTTGTTTCAGTGCAATAGTGTATTTATATAAAATGTGACTTATGTGGATTATAACACATGCAGATCCACTACTTATTGTGCAAGGGCAGAGCTTGTGAAATTTATTGGCTTATCAACACACATAAAATACAACAACCAAAATGAAGTCCCAAATAATGATTAGACTTTTAAAAAGTGAGATAAAAAAAAAAGTGGAGGCCTTCTTTTCATTATATATTAATACAACTTAAATGTATTTTAAAGATCATGAAATCCAAATGGAAATTCACACAATTCCTCATTTCTGACTGCAGCAGTTCGACAAAAAAAAATTATGTGTAAATGATTCAAAACGTCTCAAAGAAACAGCATTTTTTTTTTTCTAATTTGGGGAGGAGGAAAAAAAGGGTTTCAACCCAAGCTCAGCAAGGGATAACAGCATTACAGGCACTGCACGGAGAATTTAGCCACTCATAATTCCAAATCCTTCTCAAATGCTTTATTGCTATAAGGTGGCTCATAGCAGCCTCTACACAACAGGACTCCCATAGCATTAACCATGAGAGATAGGCTCCCAGAAAGAAACTATAGCAAAGTAATTGTAAATCTCTAATGATGCATAAAACCGAGCTGAATTGGTCCTGAATTCTCAGCATAAAAGAAATGAACCATCAGAAGAACCAATTCTGGTGGCAGTATAACACACCCCAGTGTGGAAACTGTTTATGGTGTTTGCTGCAGTGGAAATATTCCCACTAATATGCAAGGGATAGGAATTCATTAAAAAGGCCTGAATGCTGCAGCTTCTTGGGATGCCACACGTGACATTAAAAACAAATCGTTAGCCAAAAAAGAAAACCTCATCTGCAGCAGAGCAGGTCATTGGCTCAGCCAGTGCCAGTTTGATGTTCAATAAATGCAGCGGGACCTGCAGGGTTTCAAACCCACCCTGAAGACTTCCAGGGTGGTTTTGTGCATCTTGGGGGGTTCAGCTGCACTAAGCTGGGCTTTGTTGGAACTGTGCCCACCAAGATGTCCCCAGGAGTGCGTGGACAGACCAGACTAAAGCCTCATCCCCCTCCAAAAAATCCTGTGCCCAACAGGACACCTGGGCTGGGACCTCCAGTGATGGCCTTCAAGGGGACATGGCCGTAGGCAGCACAGAGAGCTGTCTGCGTTAAAACCCAAACTCTCCCATTTTCTTAGAAACTTTAGCCAATTCCCACCAAATAAGCACCCAGTAAAATCTTTAAAACCATAATTAATGATACCATTTAATTAATTAACAGCTCAACCCACAAACTCTGCCAGCATACCTGGCTCATTCCAGAAACCTCAGTGCACAGACCTAGACCATCACCCTTTAATCCATCACTGTCCAGAGGCACCTTGCACCAGGTGGATTATCTGGGAGACCAGGAATCACTGACTCATGCAAGAAGAAGAGGCAGCACACATTTCCCCACACAGTCTCACCCAGGAGCTCCAGCGTGGCCATAAACACCATTTTTTTGAGCTGAGGAACCGTCGTACTTTTGCGTCCAGTAGATCTCCGGCTTTTTCTTGGCACTGCCAAGAGGTGTGGGATCATGGGATGAAGCTTTTCTGGCACCAGGGCATCTGTCCACCGAGAAGTAGATTGACAGGGCTGGAATGGATGGGTTTGTTTGTTTTCTCATTTCACAACTCGGAAGAGCCAGACATCTGAGAGCTCGGATGCTTCGCTGCACGGTGTCAAAACCGGCGGAGGCACAGATTTGAAATCTGCATACGTGGACAAAAAGAGGGCGTATTTGAAATTAATTACAATTTCTAGGCACTACCCAGAGAACAATATTTACCCATAATAAGCATGCACCAAGGAATGGCACATGTACTGCACGGTTTTTAGCGAAGCTGCGGTTTTCCACACTTGCGTGTAGGACTCCAAGGCTTAACCAGGGCTTCTCATTTTATGAAAGCATTTTAAAGAATTCTCTTATTAAAAAAAAAAAAAATCACTACTTTAAAGTCAATCTAAAATAAAATGAAATGCAGGTGACCCACTGGGGCGTCCTATGCTTGCAGTTGCATTTATCTGCATCACACACTACACATGAGTTATAGAACATCCCATAACTCCATATAAGTGTTACAGCCTTATATACCCCGTATAGGTGTACAGCCTTACCTATAACCCCCATGGAAGTTATGGAAAGAAAATGTAGACAATTTTTCAAGGGATTTAAAAAAAATCTAAAAATTAAAAAAAAAAACCTAATAATAATAGAAACATTGGTCTCACTCTGTTTCAACTGTAGATAATGAAATACATGAAGAAATGAAGTTTTCCTAATAAATATCCTCCTTCAACATAAATAAAACAATAAAGGAATGGGGAAACTGAGGAAAGGGGTCTGACCACTGCAGGTGTAAATGAAAAATTAATTAATTCACGCTGCTACAAACTTTCTTCTCATTGGTGAGGTGCTGGCAGTGTAACCATCCTTTTATTTACCTCCGATTTAGGGCTTGTACCCTGTGTGCAATTTATAGCTGCTCATTTTGGAAATAAAAGTCCAAGCTACTCGAGCCGTTTCCCTGAGGATCCCACAGCAGTGAGTGCTGTCCAGGCTGTCCAGGATGCTCCAGCTGACACCTCTCCATTCCAAGGTACCTCCATTTTTCCCAATCAAATCAGAACAACTCTAATTAAAGGTAAACAAGAAGCTAAAGTGAGATGAATGGTTATAGGTGCTTCATGCTTCCCTTCATTGATTAATAGATAAAGAATTCATCCCTCCACCAAATTAGTTGACAAACCCTGCTGTAATTACTCCCTGTTCATGATGATCTGTAGGCACGGGGAACTCCAGTAGGGACTGGGCTCCAGCTCCCTCCGAAGATATTTTGTGCTGGTTGGCTGCACCCACCAGGTATTTACATCCCACAAATCTTGTCTTTGTATTCCAAGTTTCTCAATATGGTTTTCATTTGAAAATTAAAGCAGGGTGGTCGCTCTTGCATGGAATACCATTACTTGTGAATCAGGTTTGCAGCATGGGCAACTGCCCTGGACTCTGCTATTTCTTGGCTTTGGCAGTTTAATTTTTCCTTTTGTTTTCCCTGTTGTTGTCCTTCACTTTACTCTGCCCTGTAAGTGAGCAGCAAATAGAATTTTCTTTCACCTATGGATGAAATCCTGAGAAAGCAGAGTGTTTGCCACCTCAAAATCCACCCCAAAGTTGATCCAAAAGACACCTGACCACTCCTAAAGCCGAGCACTACGAGAGAAAGGCACTTTGGGAGCTGCACCAAATATTGCCTGGCCCCCATGGGCCAGGCTGGAGGTGTCTGAAGATGGGCTCCAGTTTTTGGAGAGCACATTAATTGAGTTATTTTTAAGGAGTTTACTCTTAGAATAATTAGCAGTTATTAGGGTAGGAACCAGCAGCTAGGGAGGGATGGATACAGAGCATAGTCTCATTCATTGATTACTTTCCAGTTCAAGTTTTGCAAGGGGAATCCAGTCCTTGAGATGGAGATCCCTGTGCCAGAAAAAATGGAAATCAATAAATCTATTCAGAAAAACATAATTTCATTTTGCTTCTTAACCAGAAATTGAGATACACACAATTTTCCCTCCCTGCTTTTCCCTGACTTAAATATATCCTGTGTTATGTAAGTAATTGTTTTGAACCCACTCTAGGACACAGCCAGAGACATGACTCCAATAACACATTATCAGTAAAACAAAGCAAAACAGTTTCATGTCCCTGCTGGGTTTGTATATCCACTCTTAAATGAGCAGATTGTCTCATTATTCACCCTGATCTGGTCATTGTATGCTTAGTCACAGCTGTCACAACAGGTGCCCGGGTGACCTCCCCCTCCGTGGCACTGCCTTTGCTCTCTGGAGTTTGTTGTGAATTCCTCTGGTGGCTTTGCTGTTCCCTCTCTGGCTCTTTCCAGGCTCACCTTTGTCATTCCTTCTGAAATCATCCAGGGCTGGCTGACTCTGGGTATAACAAACCTTCATCTCAGCCATCAGCTCTTTACAAGTTGATGTTCCTCACCCCATCACACAAAACCAGTTTATCCATCAACTTCGGCCATGGTTCTCTTGCCTGGACTCTTCCCACCTCTCTTGATACCTCCAGTGACCACTTCTCCTCATGGAATTAGATATTCCTGGGCTAGGCAGGGCCAGAGACTGATTCCTCCACTAGACCGGATCATGCCAAGCGACAGCAGGAGTCTCCAGTGAGTTGAGAATATCCATGGGCTCTTGTCCAACATTTTATTTAACAAGAAAATTCTTTGAAAACAGCTTTTATGCCTCAAGATATCATCTCCTCCCTTTTATTTCTCTTTAATGTCCTTCGGTGGTGGTTTGGGGTTCCCGGGGCTGAGTGCAGAGCTGCTCCCCTCCTGTTCCTCTGCTCTCACTGCAGATTTATACATCACACTTTCCCACTGAGCTTAGCACTCACTGGGGATCTTTTACTGCCGAAAATCCTGCAAGTTCTTCAATTATCAGCACTGTGCCACTGTGCACTAACAAACTTCATCTGATACAGCAGCATATCAAATATTTTTAGTTCTGTAACAAATGTTTTCTTAGCTGGAAGCAAATCTCCTCTGATATTAAAGTACCTTCAAATAAAGAGACCATTTTATGTGAATCTTTTTTCTATTGTCTTCAAGGAATATATTGCAGGTTGAGGGCAAAATATACACAATTCAACTGCTTTTATGTTTTGTAGACATCAGAATTTAGGGTCTAATTCCTGAAATCCATCACTCCCACTGATTTCCAAAGGCTGGAGGGAGAAACTAGACTGAAAGCTGGGAATGTAACCTGTCTCAATCCCCTGAAGCACTGAAAAAATTTCTATAATTTTCCTTCAATAAAATTACAAAAGAGCAAGGAAAATATCCAACTCTTCATCCACAAAATAAATAAATTCCGTGCACCACAACTACCATTTGTTTTCTCTATAAAATCCCAGAGTTAGGTGTTAAAACAGGTATTTCTATCTCAAGTTTCATCCATTTGGGATTGAAATCTTCTTTTCTCCCTAATTTACCCTTCCAGCCCTGCTTCCCTGTCCTGCAGCACAGGCTGTCCTTACAGAAACCCAGCTCTTTACAGCTGAGAACAAAATTTTACCAAAATCTTCAATGCATTGCCACCATTTTTAATGCAATTTATTGCCTGAAAACCAAAAGTAGAGGCAGTGTCATGTTCATCCTGATTTCTCTTGGTCACCTACACTTCAAATAACTCATCCTCTTCATTTTTACAGCTCTTTGGGAGTATTAATTAGCATGGGAAGCTGAACTGACTTAAATTCTTGCTGCCTTAAAAAAACTGAGTGAAGAATTCATTCCTCTCTTATTCTCCCTCTTTTCCCATGTTACTTAAAAAGCAAAATAATTATTTCTGGTGTTTGTGGCTCAACCCTTTCCAGGATGGGGAGTGCCCCAGGCTGGCACTGGGTCACCCGTTGAAATAAATGGGAGCAGCAGTACCCGAATGCACCTGAGTGTGGGTACAGACTGATGGTCAGGAAAACATAAATCTACAACAAATGTAAAAAACTTGCAGGGATGAAGAAATCAGATGTGATGTGGGGGGAAACAAACCAGAACAGAAAGTTGGTAAGCCACAAAACCAGCAGTGCAAGGAACCTGAAGGAAAGGAGCTTGGTGACCACTGGTTTTTGTCTTTATTGGGGTTTTTTTGTATTGGTGGTGGTTTGGGGGGGTTTTCTTTACCTTGTTCTGATTGCTTTATTTTATGGCTTTGCTTAACCTACTTTCTCCAAAAATCACTGACCAGGATAAAAGAAACCTTGATTGTCCCAGACATCCCTTCAACAAAGGCAGAAAAACACAACCCCTCCCACGGGGCAGAAAGCAGGAGTTTTGAACCTGCTTTCATTTTCAGCATTTCCATATTCCTTATAAAACCTTTATCTTCCATATTATTAAGCTCTTCCTATTCAAAGATCCCAAAAAGGTGGCTGTGTCAACCACCCAGCCTGGAGTTCAAGGCCTTTATGGCTGAGGAGACATCTTAGAGCATAATAACACCACAAAATCTTTATCAAAGATTGTCGGAGAGCTGGAATTACCAGTGGCTATCAGTCAATAATTGTTAGAGTAAGTGATGGATAAGGGATAACCCTTCCCAAGCAGTTCTGCTGTGGGAATGAGAAAAGCAGCTGGAAGGAATTCATAACTAGAACCTCGCAGAGCTCAGAGAAATGTGATGTATAAACAGATTATTATTTCCTGTGGATATTGATGATAAATGAACTGGATTTGGTATGTCTGGGAAATATCACCACCCTCTAAGCCACCTCAGCTCCCTGTGGCTTAAGGCAAAAAGCTCTCCTGTAACTTATGAGAACTCAGAAAAACAAGAAAGCACTGAATATCTGGGTCGTTAGAAATACAAAAGTTGCACATTCCTCTTGCACATTTTTCATTTAATTAGTATTTCCTGCGGGCTTTCAGTGTAATGAGTCATTGATTATTGCAAGGAGTGCTTTGTTGGGTAAATTAATTCGTTTAAGAGAAACAGTAAGAAGTGTTAAGTAGCTGGATAAATAAATAAAAGGCAAAGTGTTTTGGTCATTTGGTTGCAAGTCAGGCCCAGGGGACCCCCATTTCAGAAACCAGATATTCAGTGAGCACAGCAGTACCTGTCCTCCTCTTTCCTTATCTTTACCTATACCTACATCTTTTATAAAATGTGAAGAATGTCTATAGATAAAGCAAAAATGAAGAAAACTCTGTTCCTCTGCTGAAAATCAGATTACCTTTAACAATATGATAGCTAATTACATGAGAAAATATATGCAAAAAATGGATTTTCCATTTAATTTAGAGAAAACTCCTATTTGCTACATGTTCATTTTGAGTAATTAACAGAATTTCTGAAATGAAAATAAAGCAGAAAGAGTACATTAACATTTATGGTGAAAAAGAGGAAAAGGTGACATTTGGAAGAGCTGGTTATACCTGTGACATTAATCTTAAAACATGGACATGGGACAGGACTAAGGATATTTAAGGATATGTTACGTGGCTTTTCACAGGGCTTCCAAAAAGATGATATTGTAAGGCAAAAGTCATTGAAACAAGAAACCTGTTCAGTGCAAACAAAAATGGAAAAGGATTAATTTTCCTCCTTGGAACATCTCTGATTCTTCTTTAGCTGAAGATATATCAGGTATTTATGCAGGGTGGGATTTACCAACCCAGGCAGCAACCGGCTTTTGAGAATTCCACACAGGCGAAATAAAGAAACAATATAATTCCTCATGACCTTTCCTGGAGCCTATTCCCTCCACAAACGAGCCTGGATCACAAAAGATTTGGCACTGCTAAAATAGGGGTTACAGCTTGTGAAGATCCCAAACTCCCTGCAGCGTTAAACTCCATAAATCCAGGGGAAATGTTGCCTCATATTTGGACTGAACACAGAGCTACAACATCCACACACATCATGGTTCCTTTGGTGGCTTTTATTGTTGAGAAGGGTTCCCAATGTGCTGGGAAGGAATTTATTTCCATTGGTCACGTTTTATCCCTGCAAAACCTGCTTTTTGCTGCCTGCAGCCTTGGAAACTGAATTTTAGGTGTTGGCCAGAAACACGCCATGAACACCCAAGCACAGAAAGGTAACAATCACCTCAGCTTCCAAATATTTCTTCAATTCACACCACAAAGAAAGAGAGAAAAAACCCCACCTTTATCCAGGAAATTATTCCTAGAAATCACAATCTAAGCAGGGGAAATGCTAAATTTGAGAAGCAAATTAGTCATTTATAATATGCACTCAGATCCAGCCTGAGATGTGCTATTAACTCATTTTAAGCTGCAAAACTCTTGGGAGAAGAGCCACGTTTTCCATGCTGGGACTTGCAGAGTCAAATTTAAACCCATTAATGGTTCTCACCGAGCACCAGAGCTCTGAGGTTGCCTCACTGAGCAAGGCAGAGCCCTGACAGAGCAAATTCCATTTATCCAAGGTTCTTCTTCCAGTAAGGAACAGTTATCAGGCTACATAAAAGCTGAATTAAAAACCTCAATTTAAAACAGGGTGTGCAAAAAGTAGCAAGGAGTCCTTCCCTCCCTGGAGATCCCTGTTTTCCCCACAAACGGGCGGATTATAAGGAGCCATTGTGTATTATTTTCTGCTGGTAAATAACTTGGTTCCCGTGTCTGCAATACTGCAGGGGACACTCCAGCTTGAGGACAGATCTCCAGCTGGACTAACTCAGCCCCGCTCGCCGTGTCCAGGCACGGAGCCTCTCCCAGGGAACACAGGGAGCTCAGGGAGTTTCATTCCGTGGCTTGAAAAAGACGGGAAAGAAAGGTGCTGCTCCAACATCAGCAGGCAGGTGAGTGGGGATGTATTCACAGACATGGATTTGGGGGTGACTTCAATGACAGAAATTTACTTACTGAGCACTCACGAAGTTGGGGGCACCTCTGAGAAGAACGCAGAGGTGGGGAGGCCCTGGCACAGGTTGCCCAGGGAAGTTGTGGCTGGCCCATCCCTGGAAGTGTTCAAACCCGGCTGGGTGGGGTTTGGAACAACCTGGTCTGGTGGAAGGTCCCTGTCCACAGCAGGAGGGTTGGAGTCAGGTGAGCTTTGAGGCTCCTTTTAACTCAAACCCTTTTGTGATTCTATGATTTAGATTTTTGACCTGGGACTAATGATGCTGAAATTAAAATGGCTGTTAACATCAGGCTTTTTTTCCCAGATCTGTTTGATTACTAAAATAATCACAGAATCCTACAATAGTTTGGGTTGGAGGGGACCTTAAGGATCACCTAATACCAGTATGCAGTGAGAATGTTCACAAAAAGAGCTGAGTTCTGCCCTATTATTATCTTCGTAAAATATTTTTTATTTTCTAGAAATTGCATATGTTGATTCTTGCAATGCCTTACAAATAATGCGTTTATCCATCATTTAAACCGTACATTATAATTTATAGGTTCGTTTTTTTATTTTGGTGTCAATCAAAGTGGGAAGCTGTATGAAAGAGCTTAGATTAGGATAAAGAAATTCTTCGTGGTAAGATTTAATAAACTAACGATGACATTATACGAGCTATCAAAGAAAAACCTGCCATCTAATAATAAGCTTGTTCCTGTTTGTTTAAATGTTCCACTTTGTGCTTGTTTGTAAAAAGTTAATCATTACAGCAAAGCTCAACCTGTAGAAATAGGTGAGTCTGCCCTGGCTGAAACCTGCAGCACCAAGCAGTGAAAAGGGGGTTGGAGATTTCAGTCCTCTTTATTGCAGAATAAAACATCCTTCTGGAGATGCACAGGAGGTTTTGCCCAAATAACCCCTGTATTCGGCAGGGTGAGGGTGATCCCTGTCCTAGCACAGCCCTGTGCAACCTGACCTTGAATTTTTTCAGGGATGGGGCACTCACCACCTCCCTGGGCAGCCTGTGCCAGTGTTTTGTAAAGGAATTTCCTCCTAAATCTGTCTTGCCCTTACTCCACCAGGCTGGAAGCTCCAGGGGCTCCCAGGGGTGGTCAGCTGGCCAGCCACCTGCTCCTTTGCATTCCACAGACTAAAATCCATTCAACATTTATTCAGCAATGTTATTCTTGAGGAACCAACTCTCCCAGTATCCTGAACCCCAAAACGTACCCACATTCTCTGATCCCAGGGGAGCATGTTCATCCTGACTGCTCCTCTCCAAAGCTTCCCATCAGGGACCAAGCAGGATGCTCTGACTCCTGGAGGTTGCTCAAACACTCTGTGCCTGCTGCCTGTGCCATGAAGGTTAAACCCTGACACTCCTGAGTACATGGCAGAGCTCTGCCAGCTGCTGATAAATGAGATTTCAGGATGGGCAGTGTTAAATCACAGATATTTGGACTTGTCACACCCTCTCCTGCTGTGAGCCAGCCAGCCAAGGCCATATGGAGTGGTGGGAGCACCGCTGGCCACACACGCTGGTGGCCTGGGGTCAGCTTTGGCAGCAGCCCTGGCCAGAGCCCCTCCATAAATCACACACTCAGCTCGTGCCTCCGGCCATCTGGAAGGATCCCAGCTGGACCATGGGCATGGATCCCACACCTCCTGGCACTGCGGTGGTGGGCAGTGGCGGCATGGGATGCTGAATGTTCTCTGTGGGAATGGGATGTTCTCCATGGGAAAGGGATGCCCTCAGAGCAGTGCAGGGCACCAGCCCAAATCATCCCAAGACCTGAACAAACCCTGGATTTTCCACCACCCTGCAGAGGAATGAGTCCCCCTCACCTGACACCAGCATTTTGGCATACAGGTGCCTAGAATGCAAAATTTCCTCTTTTGAAGAAGAAAACCCCTCTTAGCCCCACCTCTTACATCATTTTTCCTGTCTAGAGCAAATTGTTGTCGCTGTTGGTGTTGTTTTCCAGCAGAAAGGAGCAGGTTAACCTGTGTCATTTAGAAACACCATTTGCCTTCTTCCCTCCAGATGGAAACTCTTTGGTTTCTGCTATCACTAAACACACAACTAAATCAAGATATGATCTGCTAACATATTCAAAATGATGTTTGGCCTGAATATTTTTTTTAGCTTCAAACATCAATTTCATTTCATAATGAATACATGCTTCATCTCATAACATTTCATTTTACATACATTTAGCAAAATTGCTTAACTGATACTTTTTTTTCCCAAACAGCTTTATTCCTACACTAAAGACATGCAAATCAGACTTGCACTCTTATATAATGTGCAGAATTCCCTACTGTTGGTTCAATTGCTAAATTATAAAATATTCATAATAACTATATCTTTTTACAGTATTAATTTGGTATCCTGATTCTTTTTTTGCAGAAAGCACATTAAGATACACAAGCAGAATTTTACAGGTCTCTCTGTTCAATGATTTCATTTTTATTTGCTCTCCTCTCCAGAAGGGAACCTCCCCAGCACCCTCCATGCGCTCCACATCCTGGGAACGTTATCGGGAACGCCGGCGAGGCACATCCAGCCTCACTTCCTAAGCCTAATGCCCTTTGCAATTCTTGTCTGAGCAGTTGTTAGCTGAAGACAAGACGACTTATTTCCATTCACTCCCCGCATAATCCACCTTGTGAATTTCCACCTCACCTACCCGCGCAGCCACTGAGCCAGAAATACAAAATATTTCCTACTGTGTTTTAAACCCACATCCTCCTGGATACATGATAAGAGCTTAATAGCTTTGACACTGCACTGTTTTCATATTCATGCCTAAGTTATGGATACAGCAACAGATCAGCACTTCTTTGTGCTTGGCATTGGCTCTGCTTCACTGCCTTAAACTGTCTGAGTCAAGGCCACGTTTTAATGCCATAGAGCTCTATTCAAATACCAGTATGACCACATTTTAAAAGCCACCCTGTACCACTTCATTGCCGCAGATGTCCTTTACATCTGGCAAGGGCCGTTTCTCTGCGTGTCAACAGTAATTCAGTTTAACAGCTGTCTCTTTTGACAAGCTTAGTGTCAGACTCTAAAATGACAGGGTGACAGTTTTCCTTTTCTTTAACAGAACATAGTGCAAATTAACTGTTTGAATGCAGGAGCACCGAACGCCTCCCGAATACAGTTTGGAGTCAAGGGAATAGGATTGGGAATTGTTGGTATTAACAACCCAAACTGGAAACCTGTTAGGTCTGACAAACCCCAGCGCTGCCCCTGGAACTGAGATTTTTACCTGAAATCAAAGTGTTCAGCACCCAGAAAATCTTAAATTGAGTTGAAGTAGATGTCAGAGGGAAACACTGGGGTTTTGGACACTGGCATGATGAGTGATTTTCCTGAATTGCATAAAGACATAGGACAACATTCCATGCATTTAGTTAAAGTGCTTGTTAATACAGCAACTAAAGTTACCCCATGTCTCAGCTTTCCAACATCACTCCATACACACAGGTTTTCCACGAATTTCAGGCCTCCAAAAATACCTCAGCATAATTTCTGTAGGATTACAACTGTTCCTGGAATAATACCATACATCTTCATGATTGAAGCCTTTAACAGCAAAACCAGCTTGTGGACAGAAACAAAGTGCCACCATGATTTATGAACCACCGATAAATGCTACCAAGACACTGCTTTAACCTGGTGCAAGAGTGAGCTTTACAAGGCTGCTTGTATTAGGCTCACATAAAAGCGAAGCAAAAAAATATAAACCTTATATTATGTGTATTTAAACCATGTACTGATGGCAGCTGTACACTGGGGCATCTCCTTGTGTCCCTGTTCTCCAGGGCTGAGCAGTGAGGATGGAAGATGCCTTCCCAGTTCTGTTCTTGGCCAAGCTCAAAGTGACTGCGGTGACACTTGATTCCATCTCACACAATTTGCTTTAAAGAATTAAGAAAGACTTCCTGTTGTTTGTTCCTGGGTGAGCAGGTACAGCTAAAGCACCACAAAAAAAGGATAACCAACAAAAACCCAACAGGTTGAAAGGATGGAAAAACAAACATAATGTTGAAATGCCTTTAGTAATTGCTTTTGTTTGCTTAACGTTGTCTTAAGGAAGAATTTTTTTACCAAGGCGGCAGAACATTGGCACAGGTTGTTCAGAGAGGTGGAAGATGCCCCATTCCTGGAAACATTCAAGGTTGGACAGGGCTCTAAGCAACCTGTTCTAGCTAAAGATGTCCTTGCTCATGGCAGGGGGCTTGGACTGGATGGCATTTAGGGGTCCCTTCCACCCCACACCATTCTTTAATTCTATGATAAATATTTGTATGCAATACCCATGATTACAACATGTGGCTGCTTCATGATATTTAGAACAACTGACACTCAAATGCCTACAAATACCTCTAAAAGCCATGCTCATTTTTATCAGCTGGAACGGAGATTTCCCACTTCTCAGTCTCATAACACAGCCCAGCTCTTCCTCCTTTATTCAGCCCTTTTAAACACAGCTCCAGCAGATCAAGACCTGCAGGAGTCACTTATTGTCCACCACTCTGTATCCAGGTCTCTCTACAGCAAAACCTGTATCCCTGTGCTGCAGGGGCTGGGACAGAGATGCTGACAGTGCCACCTCCCTCCTCACCCACACACCCCGTGTGCTCATTTCCATATCCCGAGAATCCATACTTTCATAGCCAGAGGTGAGTCTCTGCAAAGGGAACACGTTGCTGGGGTTTTATTAATATATCATGAAGCTCAGTTAGCTGCAAACACATATTTTTAGCACAACATCAGCCCCAAGGGACGTGCAGGTCGCTGCCTTTGGAGGGATGGGTTGTTATTAGTATTGCACTTAGAGCTCAGCTGCACAAAACATAGAGAATCACTTTAAATACTTCATCTCCCTAAAATCTCTCACATGCCTGGAACACCAATAATTCTATAACTTAAGCTGAACAGAGTACTATTCAGCTGTAAATTTTATGGCTACCCTCTCCACCTCTTATGAAGTGTGAAAAGAGGCTTCATATCTGTCAGTCTTTGCTCAGAAATGACTTTTGCTGATTACTTAAACTTTCGTTAAATAAGCTTTCCACAAGCTGTAAAAACAGAACACAGTAGGGAAAAAATTGGCTCTCTTTTAAAAGTGCTGCAAAGTCTCTTTTTGAATGAGTAATTAGAAATGTGTAAACTCTTTTATGGATATGTGAGAAGCGCACACAAAAAATTTGACATTCCATGCAAGTATTTCTGTGTGCTATCAGATTTCATTGTATTTCACGGAGACCCAAACTATACAGACCCAAAATACACATACATTAGTGGACATGGGTTATTTGCCAAGGAGGAATTTACACACAGTACAAGTAAAACATCCCAATTTAAATCTACGACAATGGATACTCACATTCTTAAACAGAAATCAGAGCTGTTTGTCTTTCCTCTCATATTTATACAGATTGCAAAGCTGTTGACAGAGCACGATTTGAGCTGGGCCTTTCCAACTGCTTACTGTTATTTTTATTGCCATTGTCAGCTATCTTTTCCATATCAAGAATTAAGCTTAGATGAAGAGGTTCTGATATCCCAAACCCAGACAGGAACACCCAGGTGGTCAGGCAGGGAGTGGCAGTGACAGACCCCAGGTCCCACCGCTGGTCCTCGTCCCCTTGAAATTCCCAAACCCCTTTAGTTAAACCAATTTTCCATCTCCATTTTCCCCACACACACAAGCTGCCCATCCCCAAACCAGACTCTGCAGATGCTCTGCAGCCCCCATATACCTTCATTTTTTAGGGGCCTTTCCCCCCCTTAAAACTTGCATTATTTGTGCTGAAAACTTGCTTTGCCTCTGAGCCTCGCGCTCAGCTCCGCGGCAGGGGGTGAGCATCTCATCTCAACAGAGGAGAAAGAAAGGCAGAGATGAGGGGAGATGGGTGGTACCCCTGTGTGATTTCCCACCTCCCTGCGAGAGGGGACAGGGCATCTCGGGGCCATGGAGCTGGAAAGCATCCCACCTCCAAACTGGTAGGATGTTTGCTCGGGGATGTCCCGCTGGGCACTCGTACTGTGCACTATAAATAGTAATGTCTTCCATGCTCCTCTCAACGCAGAAATCTGCAGGAGGGGAAATAGTCTCAAATCTGTGTCATTTTCAAGGCAAACAGAGCCAGCCTCATTCCCTCCTCGGCAGGGAAGCCGGAGGTAGGGGGTACTCACCCCCAACCCTGTGGAGTTGGGAAAAAGCAGGGCCCAGCTGATGACTCTGGGGGTGAAGAGCTGCTGTACCACCCACTCCCAACCTTTCTATCCCAGTGTGTCCCGGAGGTATTTTCCTTCCCCTCCATGAGCAAACTCAGCCCCCCTCCTGGGAAGATGATGGTCATTGTGGAAGGTTTAGGGGGTGACATGAGCAGGTGGCATTAACTGCTCCCCAAAGCATCCCTGCTGGAGGGGACTGCCAGATGCTGCTCCCCCTCTGAATCCCACGGATTTCCAGCATGGAAATGGTGTTGAGAAGAGCAAAGAGCACTGCAGTGCTCTCTGCCCAGAAGATATTAATAAAATATCTCTCACAGTAAAGATATGACAGTTGTTATTATTATTTTAATCCCCCAGAGAGTGATCTGTACCCCACCTGCAAAGTCCAGTAATGCTGTTGGTAGCAGAGCAATGCCCCTCCTCCTGCTTCCCACCACTGCTCCGAGCCACTTCTCGGGCAAAGCACCCCCAGGCCCAATTTGGTGCCAAGTCTGTTATAAAACCAACCACAGTGCAAAGGTTTTCAAGGAGAAGAACAAAAGTATGAGAAAGGAAAAGGCTTCACACATCTATAGCAAGGAGAATGTATTTAGTGCTCCCAGAACCTATTACATGGGGTGACCCAGGCAATTTATTGTTTTGTCAATACCTTTTATATTGATTTAATAACTTACAAACCCCACGGTCTATCTGTAGCGCAGCCTCAACTTTCTTTACACAACCCCACTTAACTTCCAAACACGTTAACTTTCAGGTCAGATCTCTGTCATATTGATAAATGGGTCTATTTAAATTTTTATCACCAAAGAATTCTCCCTGGTGTCTTTCTCCCTATCAGATTTCACGCCCAAAATAACAGGATACTCACTATTTTTTGTTATCCACCACACACACAAGAAGAGTCACTGCAGAAAGCCCAGATGTGGTGGGGAAACAGCTGTAATTTGTCTGCAATAGACTCGTTCCTACAGATATTTCATATGGAGGGTGGTGCAATATTTGCAAGAATACTGTGTAAAAATGGGGCAAAAAGCTCAATATGGCATATATACACTAAATTCAGTGTACCCTGTCTGCATATTTTACCCTCCCAAGGCACTTCTATGCACGATGTAGAGGCCCTGAGCAAAGTTTAATCTGATTTGGCCATTGCTTCGTTAAGCAAACTATGAAAAACTGCTACAAAGTCAACAAATTTTTAGATATTATTAGAAATAATCACCTGTTTTTCCTGCCAATAATCAGGACCAAAACTACAATCCTTATAGCCCTAAGTAGGCTACGTATGTGTTTAACCTCTCCTTTAAATGGTATTAAAAGCTGAATTCTGTGGCTACTGTAAAGATAATAAAAACAGATACTGCAGGAATAGAGAAGTGTTTAACGACAAGTCACAAAGAGTTCTACTGAAGGGAAAGCAAGAGCAAGAAAGGTTAAATAAACAGAACCCACAGTGCCTCCCATCTTTCTTACATTACCTTTCAATAACTCCAAGGGAAAATTTCCACTAGCCATGATTTGATTTCCCAGATCTGTGCATTAAATATTTACTTCTAACTATAAACTTATAGGAGACGCAAACAAAAACTAATTTGCATTATTAATGATGCAAGAAATGTGATGCTTAGTCCCTTAAGATTCATAATAAAGCAGGAAATGTTAGAGATTTACTTTCTTTTCCATTTTAAAAGGCAAGTTAAAACGATAAAACTTATTTAATTAACAGAGAGTCTATTTATGAATTAGTTGTTTCTGCCAGCAAGAATGTTTTTAAAAAAAAAACTGTCTGAAATGAGGCTGAGACTACAAAGAGTCCATTTTCAGCTTGGGAGTCTCAAGGGAAAAATCAAAGGGTTTCTTTCTTTCAACAGTTTGGGTGAGATGATATTTTGAGATGTTGACAGCTGCCAAACTGCAGAACCAGTGAAGAACTACCAAATTGAAGTCGTTTTTATCTTTTTGAATTTTCCTCAGTATTCAGCTCAACTTCCTTTAACAGCTCACGACTGAAATTTCTGCTTGGTTAAAGAGTTTTTTCTCTTCCTTGTGTCGACTGTGCTCGTGTCGACTGCTCTGGGCCAAACATGAACTCTCTCTCTTCTAAAATCAACCATAAATAATAGAGAACCATTATTATTACTCCTAGTAGTGTTTCTCTTTTAGTAATGCATTAATTGGCATCCTTTTCTCCCTTACGTGCCCAGTGTGGAACCCAGTTTCAGTGGTTCATCATCTTTATCATCACCGAGTTTTCTCACTCTGTTTACTTACAAGATATTAGCGAAACAGAACTAACAGTCCTTAATAAACAGGGTAGAATTAAAAGTCAACATTTAAAACTAGTTTTCTCCTTTTCTGACAGAAGCTGTTTACAAGATTCAAGTCGGGCTTTACTTAATATAATAATAGTAATAATTATAGTAATAGTAACTAATTATAATAACAATAAACAATGCTTTCTGTGTGGCTCAGAGTAGTCTTAATTTTCCATTTTCTTGCTGGTTCATGTTTCCACTGCCAAAGCCACACCTCCTTTTCTAACCCTTTCATTTGTGTTTGCCCCATGGCCAACCTTGTAGTGCTTTCTCCTCTGCCTCACACATCTACCCCATGTTTCCTCTCAAAACCCCTGCCCCCAGATAATCTGTGCTTTTTTGTCTTCACCACATATTCATTGACCAAATCAAAGTGGAACAAACCCTTTCCTCTCACTGTTCAAGGTTTCAGCCTCAGCTGCAGCCTCTGCTTCAGCTTCCTTGCCTGCTTCAGCTGCCTGCTGCCTTCTCCCTCTCAGTGTCACACGTCCTGAAGGAAAGCACTTTCATCTTCCTCCAAGCTACCATTTCTTTCTAAACTTGTCCTTTAAGGTCTGTCCCAGGTGTCCTTCTGTCCCCTGTTACCTCCTGGGCACCCTTCCCTGACGAGACTCGGGTGGCCCCACCTCATTCCAGCTTGGTCCCTCCAAAGCCAGCTCAGGCAGCCCGGACTGAGCAAGGAGCAAGTCCAGAGTCGAGTTCCAGGAGGGGAGGGGCAGAGCCTCTGGCACTGCCTGGGCACATCCAGTCCCTGATGCATTTTGTCTTTACAGCACCGAGCACGAATGAGCATCTTCTGAGCCTGAGCCCCACTCAGATACTGAGGAATTTCTGGAATCCTGCAACCAACCAGGCCCTGCTCTGCCTCATGAGATCTGAGGCAAATATTATTTGGAAATATCAAGAGTGACTTCTGCTGGCACAAATGCCTCAGAATTTGGATTAACTGCACTTTGGGTCGCTTTCTCATAAGAAAAAAACACTCCAATTTGATACCTAATTTTAAAATGTTTCAAGAATAGAAGTTCAAGTATTGATCACTGCAGACATTGGATAGCTTTAAAAAGGGGGGTTTTATGAATTATCCTAAGAGTTTAAGGCCCAGCAAAGGTAGTGGAGTAAAAGAGATTATCCCCAGCTGTACCACAAACCTGTTCCCATCAGTGAACTAAGGACTAATTCAAAACTACGTGGTCAATTAGAAAGGATTTATATAATTAAATTTCTTTTAAAGTTTGTTACTGCAGACTCTTTTGGGAGAGTTCCCATCGACACTAAAGAAAAACCTTCTCCCCTTTCCAGGAGACCTTCCCACACCATTATGCTCCTAAACTGGTGAGACACAATACACAAAGTCTTCCTTAACTCTGCAAATAAGACAGATATAAATGCAAAGATTATTAATCTAATGAATTTAGGATTAATAAACCACATGAAGACTCTCCAAATGATGCCTCTAATTCAGCAAACACAGATCCAGCTGGGCAGCCCACACAGGCCAGGTGGGTGTCCAGGGGTGAACCCAGCCTTGCCCACTGCACTTATTAATTAATTTTGTGAATATCCTCAGAGGACGACCCTTCTTTAGCACAGACTTGAAGCAGAGCAGTGCCTGCATCTCCCCATGGCCAGCAGCAGGACAGATCACCACTGGATCCCAACATTCCACAATAACAGGAGTCAAAGTTGTGCTCTCCTGCCCTTCATCCCCCACCCCGCTCTGGACATTTCCATTTGAAACCAGCAACTGTCACTCCCCCAAACCAGGTATTTTTCTTTTCTGTTTGAACCTGAACGAAAAAAAATCTGAGTGTTGGGGTGTCTGGCATCAAAGTGTCATAGAAGGGAACAACTGCGATGGTGTTGTGGCATTAACACTGCACTAGAAAGGAAGAGCAGATGGGCAGTGAGGAAGCAAATCCTGTTGAAAAATTATTAAGTGACGCTGAAGATAAGAAAACCATGAAAACTAAAGGGCAGGTAAGGAGATTTTATGTGCAATATAAAGGGGGATTTGTGGCACATGTAATTCTTCCTTTAAATGTTTATTAAACATAGATATTTTTTACCTCTCAATTATAGTTACAGATCATTTTGTTTCTCTCTGTGCTGTCAACAGGGATTAGCCAAAGCTGAAGGTTCTTCATGCTTTTGTATCTACTGGATGTTTGTTTTATTCTCTCTCACAAAACACATTTCCAATTACAGATGAAAACAGGAGGCAGAAAGGGAAGAAAGTGCCATCAAGCATCTCCAGCATTCCCAGAAAAAAGCCCATGATTTCCTGGAAGACTACGGTTTCATTGCAACCACGCTCCAAATCAAGATTTATCCATCTCCATCTTTGACCAGGCATATCTGGTTTCTGATCATCTTGTTTCTTACCTGTTGTTTGCCAAATTAGAGTCTTCTGTAAGTATTATGGGATGGAGAATGTTGACTTTTTTTTAATCTATTTTTAAATTATTTGTGCTGATGCAATCAGTCACACCTTTCAATAAATTACTAATTGTGGGCGAATCCTCGTTCTCAGCACCAACAGAAATAGGTTTTGTTCTCACATCCCTGTACATGCCCACGGCCACCAAACCCAGCCCTCGCTGTGCCAGTTCTCCTGGGAGCTCACTCACAGCCCTGAGTGACCCAGAACACCCAGCCCTCCTGCTTCCCGGTGGGACAACCTGCTCCAGAGGTGGCCTTTCATCTCAGGTGGTGCTGCTTCCCCTCAGCATTTCTAATTTTTCTCCTGCCTCTCAGAGAAAAATTTAATTGGGTCTTTAAATTTAGCAGGATCCCTGGTGGAGGGGGAAGACAGGGAAGGAGCAAGCACAGAATGGATGGATGGAAGGATGGAAGGATGGATGGATGGATGGATGGACGGATGGATGGATGGATGGATGGATGGATGGATGGATGAAAAAAAAACCTCAAGGGTTTTTTGGCCAATCCTACGTATTTTCCTGTACTTTTCCACAATCATAAATCCAGTGGGATCCTCAAACCCCACTCTGAGCTGTGCTCTTACTCTTCTCCAGCACAAACTCGGGATGAAGAGGGACAGGGAAAGGCAGGTGAGTGCAGACCCAGCACTCAGGAAGGAGAGACCTCCCCACCAACCCTGCCAAACCAGCACTGCTCTGAGATAAATATGCATCATTGCCTGCATATAAAATCTGCATTTCTTTTTTATTTGCATTGGAAATCCTGGCTCAGGCCTGTGGCCAGGATTGGGGTGGTGTGTGCTCCTCTTGTATTGCTTGCGGCCAGTTAGAAAAATCACATAATCCACCGCAGGTTTAAAACATAATTTAAACCTGCCAAGTCTCATAACTTCCAAGAAGGCAAATTTACCATAAAAAAAATGGTTTCCACTTACTAGATTTTATATTCAGATCTCTGGCACACGGGCTTGCCACCAAAGAAGCCTTTTATGCAAGCACATAATCAACGGAAGCCTTCATTTTCACTGCGGTCGGATTTAATGTGATAATGAATATTCCAGTGTCAGCTCTGGGTAAACGGATGGAGTTTCACCTCAGATTCCCTCCTCTCAGTATCTCAGGCAGGCACACGCTTGCTGAGTGGTAAATAATTTAGCAGCACCAGCAGAAGGACACCTGAGATGTGTTCCCAAGGCGGGCGGATCTGCCGCGCTTGTGTCCTGCCCCGTGTTCCCGCTCTTGTAAACAGCAGCCGTGGAAAGGCTTTATTACCTATTTATATCTGGCCCTTGCAAAGGAGAACTCTTGGAAAAATGCATGGCTTCAGCGAGATGCCTGTGGAAAAATCTCCCTTGGGTGGCCCGTGGGCACCCAGGAAGGCCTGTGTGTCCAGCACACAGTTCTGGGCAGACAGCTTTGGAGTTGCATCCCAAACCAGTGCCAGAGCCATGAGGAGTGCACGTTCCCTAATTAGCAGCATTTATTTTTATTGTCATTTGCAGAACTACAGCTGATATTTCACACTCATCTGAGAATCTCTCTGCAGTTGCAAACATTTACCCACCCCATACGAGTCAAAGTCTTTCATGCTCATTTTCCAGACACAGAATGTGGCTGAATTAATGTTACTATGAAATTCTTCCCTGCCAGATTCCCCTGTTTGTCCCTAGATTTAACCCTTGTTACCCAACCAGGCAGCTGGGGGAGCAGCTTTCCAACATAATTGTTAGGGATCTGCTTTTTCTTTGGGCTTCTCACCTATTTCCCAGTCACTGGCTGATGTTTTTCCTCTCCTTTTTGCCAGTTTCAAGTTTCCACTCCGACACCAAATGCTTCCCTCTTTTCCTACCGCTGTTAACACGAGGCAGATCAAACAAACACAAAAGTGTTTTCTCAAAAAATAATCATTAAGCGTATCGTGGAGTTTGTTTCTAGTGACAGCTGAATATTTGTTTCATTAATAAGTCATTTGCAATTAATTCCTGGAGTCATTTCTAAAAGAACATTGTGATGTTTCCATGGTTTTAAAGTGGCAAAACACCAGTCATTCTCTGACAAAATTTCAGTGCAGAGTGCTCATAGGCATCCACCAGAAAAACCCAGCCTCCCATGGGGAGTGTCCCTGTGATGTGGGAATGTGGCTCCCATTAGTGATGAGGCACCTTCTCACTACATGCAAAGAACTGCAGGATTTAAGGTTGGAATTTCAGGTGCGTGGGTGCTCATCCTGATCCATTCAAATGATTTGTAATGAAATCATCATAGTTAAGAGGTTTTTTTTCCATTTAAGGCTCATAAACAACTTCTCTATGCTGGAAACATAATAAAATCTCCAGTATAAATGGTTCAATTTCTCTCTTTTCAATCAAAAGGATGGAGGAACAAATAATTGTTATCCTGCCTTCTGGAACTGAAGATGCTCCAGCTCACAAAAGTTCCTGAGGCTCTAAAATCACACCAAGATGAGCATCTCTCCTTGGAGATCCAAGGGGCTCCATCCTCAACCTACCAAAGTCACCTTCTGCTGGGGATGAACTGGCACCATTTGCATTGATGTTTTATTAAGAATTAAATAACAATTTACCATCTTTCACAGTGTTCTTTCTAACCTTATGAACTGGCACGATTTGGGAATAAATAGCACGAGAAAGTGTCTCTAATCCTGGGCATCAGCTCCACTTTCACTCTAAATCCCGAGTCCTGACACGTGGCCGGCAAAGATGAAGGACATTTCTAAGCCATAGAAACAATTACAATTGTTGTCATCTCACCTTGTCAATAACCTTCCCCCAAAATTACAGGTTAGAGAGGTGTCTGTAATCATTAACAGCCTGGAGGAGAAGCACATTACCAAAGCAACAAACCTCTAATCAACAGAGTGGGAGCGGTGCAGAGGAGAAAAATAACTCCTCAACGAGCCAGTTGCAATAATTTTGTTTAAAAAAAAGAAGATCTTACTTGGTACATATAGTTACCACCCCACAGTGGCAAAATTGACATGTTGGAAAAAGTGAACATGATAAATTTCTGCCTACTTGGGAATGTAATTTGCTGGAATTACAGTTTTAGAAGGAAGTGCTTGCAGGTTTTCATATTCAGCAGCAAGAGGACTAATTCTGTCCATGAACTGACACAGCTCTAAAGTGAGAGAGCTGGCAAAAAAATTTGTCAAATATTTGGTTTGCAATTAAAAATGAAGACAAAATATTTTTCAAACTTAAAAATGTCCAGTTTCAAGCATCCTAATGGAGATGAACAGATAACAAACTTGGGGTCTGGTAAGCAAAGTTCTAGATGCACTGAAAAAATTCTTCAACTGGAAAGGTTCTTAATTTGTCATGAAAATCAGGTTAAAATGAATCTTTTAAATGTTATTGCAATGCCATAACTTATGGGCTAAAAAATTAATAAAGTTGGATAAGAGAATCTATAAAATATCCAGTAAGAAAAAATGGAAACAATCAATTTTGCACCTTCCATCAATACCCCAGGAGTTGCTACACAACTATTTCTACGATAAGATGTGACTCTGCCTTGAATGCAATTTTCAATCTATTAACTTGATCCAGTTTCCACTGAAGGAAATTAAAAGATTACCATTGACTCCAGTGAAAGCTGGATTAGACTCTGTTCATATTCACAGTGGGGAGAAAAAAAAAAAAAACAACCCCTTAATGATTATTTATGCCAGAAATTCCAGTGTAAAAAGCAAAACTGGTGCAAATGTGTTGAAGAATTTGAAGAGAAAAATGAACACAGTAGATATAAAATATAATTCCACTAAAAAGTAGAAGATTACTAATTACTCTGAATACGCTTATAGAGAAGCTATAGATGTAATTAAATGGCACAAATATACTTTGAAATCCAATTACAGCAATGGAGCAATGATTGCACAGTTGCATGAAGAGTTAAAATAAAATATGATAGCAGATAAATGGGTATATTAGAAAGGCATTATTAGATTTCCTTGCATTTATCCACCACTGAGTGCCACCAACCCTTCAAGCCAGGGACAAATAGGAGAAAACAGATAGAGGAGAGAGACTGAGCTCTCCTGCTAAATATAGGCAGCAACAACTGAGATATTTCTACTAAAAAAGATAAAAGGAGAGATACCAGCTACCAATACATGATATACAACAAAGCAAAATCCTGAGTCTTATTCACCATCCTGCAGTTCCACCAGAATTATCAACTTTGTAAACAACAAACCATAAAAGGAGTAAAACTCAAAAAAGGATTTACTGCAGGAAGTCAAAAAATCTCCAAGAAAACACAATATACCAATAAAGAGCCAATTATTGCACCATCAATATTCAGCAGTGGACTATCAGGGCAAAGATATGCAGATTCCATTAGGAAAAAATACTGCCATGCCTATCCTTTGGCAGGAGAGCATTACTTAGAGGTGGGAAAAGGGATCTGCACTTTATTTGTAGGTTTAAATAATAATTTGATACTTTACCTATTACACTGAGAAATTAATATTTAGAGGAAACAAATGTGTGTCCGTTTCTGATTTAAAACTAAGTCAGTTCTTGTTCTGCTTTCTCTTGTCCTAGGAATTCACATTGCCTTAAAATACATGGATATTTATGGTAGGTAAAAGGTATTTATAGCATATTCAAGGTTTGCCAACTTCTGAAATCCGAGGGAAATATTCACCAATTACCAGTAACTTGCTCATCTCTCACAACCTTAACTGGTTTTAAAATTCAGACATAAACCAGGCACAACTTGCAAGAGGTTTTTGTGAGAATTCCTCTCTGGTGAACTGGTAAATACTTCTTTGGGAGGTTCCCAATTCATAAACACCTGCATTCAGACCTATTTCCCAGTTTATCCCCATGGTGCAGTCTCAGGGCAAGGGCTCATAAGGGGTTTTATTTTATGGGGTCACACAGACTGTCTGCCCCTCCCCAGGTACAATTTGTGCTATTAATGTAGTCAAGGAGGGGGGAAAAAGATAGAAAATAACCCCTAAAAATAGTCTCTTATTCTGCTTTTGCTGCAACACTACAAAGACAAACAGAAACATCCACATGCTCAGCTCTGCCTCGGCTAAGCAAATCTCATAAATGTCTGAATTTCCCATTATGGCCATGATTTCTAGAGGGAGATGAAATCTTTACCTCTCTCTAAATTGATGGGAGTCTCCCTCCTCCCTTCAGATGCCAGAATATGGAAGTAGAAGGCTCTCCCTCTGAAGGCTGTATTTTATAGTACTCTGATGAGATGCCTTTTGATTTAGGGTTGGCATGAAGGAAGAAAAAAACCCCGCGTAGTCTGCCAGTTCATCTAACCCAACTTTAATCACTTACTGTGTAGACAGCTATATCTGAGCCACTCATCTAAAATCCCTTTAAAGTCAATGGTGAGAAATAGATGTTTTTAGGATGCAATTAATTGATTGGAAGGAAGAGGGATCTATCACATATGGAGAAGAATTATGGCCCAAAGGGTTCTGCTTTTCCTCATTTACTTTAGAGGAGTTCACACATCTGAACTTGAACAGTCACCCAGAACAGGTGAGAAGAATATCTCCAACTACTGTTAACAAACCTCTCCTGGTGTTTTTCAATCTGTTTTCCTGTTCCCTTCCCTTCTGTTCCCTGAGATATCTCCTGAGATACCAGCTCAGTTTTTTTGCATTACAAGCCCATTAACCCCTCAAAGAAATGGGTTCATCCATCTGATGCTAATGAAAACTTTTGGATCACGCACAGGGGCCAGAAGAACTGATTCATCAGGTCTAAAAAAGACCCCAATGGATATTTTCATGTCAGCTGTCATAGAAATACTTGGAATAAGACAAATAACAAAAAACTCCCTACAGCTGTTCCACTCCCACAAGGGCCCTTCAGCTCCCAGGACTATGGGTGGTCACCACCAAAATATACCAGAAAATTATGGTGGATACTGAGAGTTTAAGGAGCTGGGATGAGGATTTTCATGGAGACAAAGGAAAATATTCCCCCTCAAGAAGATGTGGCACATTTGTCCCCTTGAACACACAGCAAACTTCTGGGGGAAGAAAAATTAATAAAAATAAATTTCCCTTCGTCAAGCGAGACCCAACAGAGCCAACTTGAAACAAGTTTTGCCAGACTTAAATATTGTGGAGTGCCCCCCAAAACCTTTCTTTTGCTGCTCTACCACCCAAAGCACAACCCTGTGCAGTTTTGCTCTGCTCTGACAAGCTGGTGAACCGCAGCCTATTTCCTCTCACCCACCAAAGAGCACCATTGTGCTGCAGGTCTTTGAGGAATCTGCTGCTCACTCTGACATAAGGGAGTCAGTTTTGTTTCATGTTTCCCTCATTCTGGGCATTCATCTTCAAAGTGCCTCACACGCAACCAGGGAGCCTTAGAAGCCTATCAGGGGCAATTCAAAGAGCTTTGCACAGAGCAGGAGGGGGCTCCTGTTCAAAGCTGCAGCTTTGCATCCGCCAGAGAGGAGCAGATTCAAACCCAAAGAGGTCACTTCACCTACCTGTAGTGGGATCTCATATTCAGAAGACTCTAACTAAAAATAAGGGATATTTAGACAGTGTGATAACTGCAACCCTCGAGGCGATGCTCTTTCTCTCTCCCTCACACACAGAGCAATGGCTCCTTTAGAGAAAACCTCAAAACTCTGAGACACATAATGGCCTCCAGAAATCTTACTCACGGATTAGGTCCAGCTGTAGCATCCTCCTGGTTTGAGCACAAAAGTTTCCAATGAGCTGGACCACCACAGACCTCTGTTCAAACTGCCTGAAACAAGGAAACTACAATAAATATTTGTTCACTACAGGATGAAGTAGCAAACCCACTGATTTCTTTCAATTACCCAATTTAATGCAATAGAGAGGAAATATTTTGCTTGGCTCAGAAATTACCTGTTCTGTGGTCAGACCTGGAAGCCCCTGGATAAGATAAGGGCTCTCCTTGGATGGGCACTGTCTAAACACAGAGTAATTCCAAGCTGCTTGTCCCAGAATTTACCACTTACACAGGAAACACAGAAAAGTACAGAAGAAAACTCTGTTGTCCGAAATTTATCCATGGAGAACTGAGACAAGGGGAGGTGCAGGTTCAGGTACAGGTATTTAATCTCATTGATGAGGTTAAGAAAATCAGAAAAGGATTAAGAGAAAGAGAAGCATAATGGTTTTACAGATTATCTGTGGAGTCTTTGTAACAGACACTTGATATATTTAAAAACTATTTAGATTAAGTCATTTTAACACCTGGTTTTATGGGATGTAGTAGCCCTGCATCTGCAAGGGAATCTCCTCTTTGCTACTGGGAGAGGGCAGTGGCATCTGTGGGGTTAATCCCACTGCCCCAAGTCAGCAGGGTCTCTCTCCCTGCTCCCACTGCCACCACACCTGGTGTGGCCACACTCCTCCTCCTCCCAACACCCACACCACAGACACGACTGAACAGTTTCTCTCACCTGTAACAATTCTTCAGTTTTTGTTGTCTCCAAGGACTTTTCATCTCTTTTTTTTTAATACTAGATTAAAATGCACATCATCCTGCACCACTTTCTCAGCCTCCTCTTATTCACATTTTATTTTTATTAAAAGCTGTAAAGCCTTTGGGACAGTCTGTGCCTGAATGGCACTTCACAGATACACTTCCATTACTCCCCATATCAATTTTTTCTTTTTATTAGAAGTCCCTGGGTTTGTTTTTCTTTTAACCTCAATTTAAACATCCCCTCCATTGCCATGCTTCATTTTGCTGCAGTGCTGACTGTGGTGTTTCAGGTTCACTGTGCTCCCTCCACGTTTGGGTTATAACAGCAGGCCAAAATGGATCATAAACTTTATGTCTGATTCTGCTTCTTATGTAACATTGGTGGGATTTTTTTTCACATTTTTCTACTTAGCAAATGCATTATTCCTTTAAAGCACCTGATCAAGTATACTGAGATCTGTGACATAATGCTAAAATTTAATTTAATTGCCTAACTGTGCTTGTGCTGCACATACACAGCTACAGCCCAGTTTGGACAAGGCATCTCTCCAGAAGAGCTGGGTGTTTTGAGGTCCCTTCACACCGTAAGGAACACACACTGTGCTCAAACTTGCTCTCAGAGGGTTTCCAACCCCGCTTTTGCAACATGTTTCCCTTTGCCAGCATTTTATCCTCACTCCTGTTGCTCTTGCACTGACCTCACCTGGAGCAAGGAGGCTGCAAGGCCTCTGTGGCTCTTTGCTGAAAGAGCAATTGATTTATGCCCCGAATGTTTCCCAGGTTGTAAAACAGCATAAAAGTACAAATGAAGAGCCTCACACCATTTTTCTTCCTGCTGTGTGCAATCAAGCCAGAAAGTATCCCTTACTCCCAAAGAACCCACAAATTACCTCAGCATACCTGAGCCACCCGCAGCAACGAGACACTGGGAATATTTTCCCCCACTTGTTCTCCCCCTGCTGAGCTCCTCCACAGGTTTGGGATGCTGCCTGCTTCCTCAGTGCCTGGTTGGAAACAAAAATCCTGCATGTGAATGAAATACCAAACCTTTGCCACCAAAATATGTGAATAATTTTTAAAGAACTTCACATCACTTCAGATATTGCAGAGCTGACCCCGTATATCTGTGGAGTCTGAAAGGAAAATGGATTTAACACAGCCAAGAAATAATCACGGGAAAGCATTTTGGATTCAGCCAAGGATGAAGTAAGGCAGTCTATTTTCTTCAAAGCAAGCTGGGCCACTGCTCACTACACTCAAATACATCAATTATAGACAGCTTTAATGGAAAAGGATTAAAAAGTACAAAGGTAAAACAAACAGCTTCACTGCAGTGTCCAGGAGGATGAAACAACTTCCTTCTGTGGTGGGTATGATTACAGAATTTCTAAAAAAAGAAAGGGAGGAGGAATGGAAGAAAAGGTTCCGTGTACCTTGACCAGAATTGCTGTGACAGTGACATAAGCTCAGGACACTGCAGCCACATGCATTATGGAACTCAGTCCCCACGTCCCCAGTCTCACTGCCAGCACTCAGATCTGAGCTCCAGTTCTATATTTCCTCTTTCCTTCTATCCAGGGAAGTACATTGTGTCATCAATGCAAAGCTTTAGATAAGGTTATTTTTCTTTAAGTCTCTTCAAATTGTCTCTGTACTATCCCAGGTCATTGCAAACTGTTTCCTTCACTCTACTCCCACCCACATTCTCATTTCCAAGATCTGTGCCATTCAGCTGTATCTTCCTTAAAAGTTTTGGTGTTGAGTTCTTCATATGCCTAATTTGGGCTTAATTCGAGCCTGGGGTAAATCGTTACAACTCAGATGAAGTCAATAGAGCACAGTGACTTACATCAGCTTTGTGTCAGTAAATACTGACAAGATTGATCTCAAACTTTTTCAGAACAAAAGATTTCTGAAGATGGATTAAACAACATAAATGCTGAGCTGTTTTGCCAGACTGCAAATGGCATAACACAAGCTTTGTGTGACATCTCTGAATTATCCCTTCGTGGTAATGTTGACATTACATGGTATTGACTCATGGAAGAAGCTTAAATACCCTTTTAAGTTTTCAAGACTCTTTGACAAAGCACTATTTCATTAACAAAATGTTAATGGAATCCAGGAAGCCTGAGTCTCCAGAAGAGCCCGCTGGCTGCAAGGAGCTCTGCTGGCTGGCCAGGGCATGTGGCTGCAGAGAGCAAAGCAATCCTGATTTTTAGGCAACAGGAAAAGAAGCATTTCCAGCAGGGCACTCAGTGGCTGAGGGAGAAGGACCCGAGGGCACTTCCACAGCCCTTCACTGAAGGACTACCACACCTTCTGCTGGAGAAGGTCAAAATAGCACAAATTAGGAAATGCATCACACAAAGTGAACTGGCAGAGGCAGCAGGGTTGGCATCGGCTTGGAGATAAGGCTTCTTGCTGGGAAAGGGAGAAAGACCTGGAGAGCACTGCCATGGGGATCACCGGCTCTGGGGTGGCCTTTGGAAACAGCTTAATTATGTGCTAAAATTGCTCCAAGAATCCTGCTAATCACAGAACCACTTAGGTTGGAAAAGACCATCTCTACGACCATCAAGTCCCTCTGTTAATGACACAGTGGCTCTTAAATAAGTACAGGGATTATGTTTGATGGATTTGCTGCTAGGAAGAGGTCTTGGCTTTCAGGGTCTTGGCCCAGTCCAGAGCAGGGACTTGGTGAGGAGGCAGGGGCAGCACAGATGGCACAGGGGTCCCCTGTCACCCCCAGGACCATGGGGGGAAGCACCTCTGCACCAGTGAGGGGCACACCAGAGACTGGGTCTCACCCCAGCACAAACATCCCACCTGTGAAGAGCAGAGAGCAGGTTCTCTCCTTCAGAGAGCAGTAGATTGTTTATGAACGGCCACTCACAAGTATTTTTATCAATAAACTTAGAATTCTCTGTAATTCTGCTCAGGACTGTGCCATGCTCCCAGCACCTTTCCTGATCTCCGTAGAGAAACCCTTTGTAAAAGTCAAAGGAAAGGTGACAGACTTTCTCAAGAGCAAAGTTTTCTCCCACACTGAGTAGTCAGATTTTCAAACTTTAGCTTTTCTGCCATTTTTTAGGTCTGTGATTGCTTTATGTAATAAAGCAAGTCATTATTAGCCAAAAAGATTGAAAGGGCTGGGCAGGGGAATACCAAACCTCTGTCCATTTGACAGCACTTTGTACACCAACAGCTTCCACATTTCCTCCCAGTGGTTCATTTCATCTGCTCCACGGCCTCACATAAAGCAACAAGTGCAAGAAAATAATGTGGAAAAAAAAAAATTGAAAGTTCAGTGCGTAAATGCAACACTTGACTGCAGCACTCAAGGGCCACCTCGCTGCCTGAAACCACTTCTTTTTAATTGTTTACATTTCAAGTTGATAAAACTCACAGTAGTAAAGATAACTTTGCCTGACTTCCAGCAGAAGCCGTGATGAGAAGCTGATGGGGAGGGGGGAGGTCTCTGAGACGTGTTTGTGTGCATTTGTGCAACTTATTAAAAATAAAGAAATAAACGAAGAAAGAATCACACACAAATAACAGACTCCATCAAACAGGGCAGGGCTGTGAAACACAGCTGCACTCGGGTCCTGGTGGCTGGACTAAGGGAGAAACAACCCAGGTGTTAATGAGGGGGGACCCTCACGGGACTGCACTCCACACCTGGCATCACCCCCAGCACGGACCAGGGACTGAAAAGGAAGATAAAGATCCTCTGGCACATCTGAATGAAGGATAAAGGGTTCAGTCCGTGGCTGAAAATGCATTTGGGGGCAATAGCAAAAGCTTCCTACACATCTCCCCAACTCCTGTGTAGCCAAGTGAAGTGAGGCTGATGATCCCTTTTGTTCTCAGGTTAATGCTCTCCTCAACAGGACCTCACCTTCGTGGGGCTGTTGGTCTGAATTTAAGTCAAATGACCTGTGGCTTGAGAGGTGAACAAGCACAACATCAGCAGTCTGATGCCCCAAGAAGACAAATACTCCTGCAGAAAGGGAGGAAGGACTTTGTGCCAGGAGATGATTCATTTTTCCAAGTACCTTGCTGCTCTCCAAAGGAGAGAAGGAAAGCTGCACTGCCTGAAGGCTGCTTGGCTGCACTGCATCGATGCCAAGGAGCCTGCAAATCCTCTGCTCAGGGGATTTGCTCCAGCATAAGGCAATCCCACCCTTCAATTCACCACCAAAATACAACAGCAAAGTGTCCAGAGCACATCCTTGGTGGGCAAACCAGCTCCCAGTCTGCCCTCCAAAATCCTCCAGCTAAGAGACTTTCCTCAAATTCTTGATATAACTAAATTGGAAATCAAAGACTGAGGCTCTTCAAGGATAACCAGATAAAGTCCTGGATTTGCTCTGGTGATAATGGCCACACCAGAGCTCAGCCTCTGCTCGGGATGAACACAGCCCATGAGCAGAGGATCCAGGTGAGCTTTCAGGGCTCCATATTCCTACCAGTGTGGAAATTCAATAACTTAATAAAAGAGAAACAGAGAACCCACAGAGCCTTCCTCAAAGTTTTCTTGGATAGTACTGTAGGTTTCAGTATAAAACAATTTAAAGGACCTGTAGAAAAATCAAAATTCAAGGGAATTCGAGGGAGAAAGACATTTTGATCTCAACTGCAAAGTGGGGCACTCGCTCAAGGACACTGAACTTTGTGATCTCTCCGGGGTCACGAATTTTCCACATGAATTAACAGACATCCTTTGAGCTGCAGAGACCAAGCAGGATTTTTATCCCGGCTGAAGATCTGCCCCACGATGTTCACATACCATTGCCAGGAAAGCATCTCCCACCCTCCAGATAGCCTTGGCCAGAGCCCTCTGTGAATGAGCACTTTATAATGTGAGACACTTGCAGTGCAGTGGGTCACTGGCAGCAGGGTTGAGAAAGGGACATTCACATCTGAAGTCACAAATCTCCACAGTCAACGCTGAAAAAATTAGCTCAGTCTCAAAGGCTCTTACAGACCTAAGAGAACCAGCACGCTCAAAGAACACATTGCTGCAGTGTGTTAGCAAAGGTTAGGGGAAGCTGGAAACCCTCAGGTTTTGGAAATCAATCTGTGCATGGAACAAAAGTTTCTCTCCTTCTAAACCCGAGACAAATGCAGGTGGTGTTTGTTGTACTCTCAGAGAAACCTGCCATCAAAATGTCTCGTTCTCATCTGAACTGGACAACACCACTGCAGAGGCACAAAGACAACTGGAAGGCAGCATTTCTGCAGAAGGAGCATTCTAATTCTAGAACTCCACTGCATGCCCCTTGTGATTACACACATTTCTGTCCCTTCTCTATGCTTGCACCCATCATTTTTCTTCAGCTGCCACATTTAACCACAAATGCTGTGACCATAAATTAAAAAAAAAAAAAAA
The DNA here is from genome assembly GCA_013397175.1 of Platysteira castanea. Lineage (NCBI taxonomy): Eukaryota > Metazoa > Chordata > Aves > Passeriformes > Platysteira > Platysteira castanea. The sequence goes on along the minus strand of VYXC01005337.1, from coordinate 56,933 downwards.
CACTTAAAAAACCCCCCAAACGACAAACTCAACAACATTTACACTTTCATTAATATAAAACTCTCTAGACACAACTGGCACCAGACAAGAGGATTTTTCTTTCCCAGTTCTAGGAAGCAGTTTAGTTGAGCAGAGATTAATTTAACTGAGCTGAGCTGTTGCCCACCCTCTTTCCTGCTACTCAGGTGCCTCTCCCCAGCTGTTCCCCAAGGAAAACATTCATCCCTCCAGAAGGAAAACACCTGTGCAGTACCAGGCACTGCTGATTGTTGTGAGGTGAGAGGGTATTTACTGTCTCTGCGGGACAATTCTAGGAATCAGCCCTTTATTTTTAATCTCTGGATAGGTCTTTAAATAAAAGATTAAAGAAACGAGAAAAGGTTTACAAAAACTGATAATCCCAGCCCAGACACCTTCCAACCATAAATACTTGTCATTCTTAGCATAATATGCAACCTTCAATATACTGTTGTTTCAGGCACGTTTAGGTACCCCATAGAAATGACTTTATGCTGCTATTATTCCTAAAGAACTTCAGCTGGGTTTGGATCCATCATCACTCATCATGTCAGCCCCTCTACGGGTAGTTACACACACTTTGTCTGCTCGGGTTTATCTAACAGCCAGCCTTGGGTTTTATTAATTTCCACCAGTTTGCAGAAACTACAGAGCTCCTACACTCTTTTATAAATTATCTCTGAACTTATATCTATTTTCCATGAAAACCCAGCAGTGCTTTAAAGGCTCTTCCAGTGCTGCTGCTTCCTTAAGAAGGGCGTCCCAAATGCCTGATGTGGTTTGGATTTCTCTGGTGTTTTTTCCCTGGGATTTAAACTTAAGGAGAAGCAGTTTTTGGGTGCTTCTGATAAATGGATTCCCGAGGGCAAACAACTGATTTGTGTGGTGGGTTTTTCTCATCTTGAATGTTCAGCAGCCTGAGTTGAGCTCAAACTTTTTACTCCTCAATTTTGCATCTGTGGGATTAAGGAGCATCCCTGTGGAAGCAGAGGTAGAGAAAATCTGAATTCCCTTGTCATGATTCCCTCGCCCAGAGAAGCTGTGGCTGCCCCACCCCTGGAAGTGTCCAAGGCCAGGTTGGATGGGGCTTGGAGCAACCTGGGATAGGGGAAGGTGTCCCTGCCCATGGCAGGGGGTGGAACAAAGTGGTCTGTGAGGTTTCTTTCAACCCCAGACCATTCCATGACTCTATGACAATTCAGGAAATAAATTCCCTTGTGCACTATTGATATATATATTATATATGAAGATATACAAAATATCTGCTTATCTATCAGGCATAAATCACATTTTAGATACCAAGGTGTAGCCACAGGGATGTGTTGAATCACTACAATTTTAGTTTATGTACTTTCAGTTGAAATCCCCTCAGTTCACTGCCAAAACCATAATTGTTAATTTAACAGTTCTGCTGCAAAGAAAGAAAAGGAAAGCAGAACAAATATTTAGTGTGTGTATATATATGTGTATATATGTATGTGTATTCAAAATACTGTATATCTTTCCTCTAGAATGTTATTTTATTCTATTTCATAGAGGATTTCTCTGCTCCTCAGTGAGTTTTTGCTCTGCAAAAGCTGCGTAAGAGGCAGGTGTAGATCAGAGCAAGGCCTGGTGCAGGGAAGGAAGGCTGCCATGGCATCCCGAGTCCTGGCCATGGGCACAGCCACTGCTCCAAGGCCGCACAGGTCCCATGTGGCTGCCACAGCAGCAGTCCCACGAGCCAAGGCTCCAAAGAAACAGCTTCTGCTCAGGATGGGGCTCCCACTGGGGTCACCTGGGCTCTGTGGCTCCCACAAACCTCCCCTGACTCATGTCCAGCCCTTGGCCCACCTTGGGAGTCTCTGGAACTGGAGTTCCTCCCTGCCCTGGCAGCCCCATGGGCATGGAGAGCCCTGGAGGTGCTTCCCATCTTCAAACACTTCCCTTGGAGCACTCCAGCCACCTGTTCAGCACAGTAAAATATCCAACCCATTTAATGAGGCTTCTGGTAAAATCGTCCCTTTGAAGTCCCTCAGACCATGACAGCAATTAACTCCAGACCCATCCTCACTTCTGTTGTTTTACCTCAGATCATTCAAGATCAACAACATCACCGAGGGTGCAAATTATTTCCCTGCAGAAGCAGTGCGGGAATGTCTCACATCCAGCGGTTCCAGTCAGCTGCCAAAGGGACCTGGCTGCACTCACAGCCACAGCGTGGGGGTCCTCCAGCATCCCTGGGCTCATCCAGGATTTTTAATAATGGCCCTTTTGCAAACTGAAGCCTGTAAGGAAATCCATTGTGTTTAAGACTGGCAGTGTTTAGGGATGAATCTGCAGTAGGTACAGAGAGCAGGTAAGGCTGGCATCACAGAACAACAAAATACACAAATGGGATCATGAACTGTGGCACCTCTTATTGACACTGTCTCCAAGCACACCCCCACCTCAGCATCACGTGTACATGTGCATATTCAAAAGCTTTTCCCCAAATGTGCACAATGTCGATTATTTCCATTGCAAAGTGTTTATAACAATGCACATTAAAAGTAAGTATGACATCAAGTGGACTATAAATAATACAATTTTGAAAAGGAAAAAGGATCTAACTGAAATATGTGTTTCTCCACATTAGAAATGGGAGAAATAATAAATGAGGAAGATCGTGAGCAATAGATACACAACCAGAGGTTGTTAGTCTAAAATTACCCTTGGAAGAAACTTCTCCAAGGTTTTCTGCTTGCTTTATTTCTGTTTCTGGTTTTTTATTTGCTTTGGGTTTTGTTTTTAAAGCGAGCAAGAATAAGGATAAAAGGAAACTAATTCCCCACTAAAGGACCTCCTACGGCCGGAGCGGGAAGACCCGCTGGCTCCAGGAACCTCTGCCAGGGGAGGGGACACACAGCCCCCCAGTGGGGCTCCAGACAGGGATCCTCACTGGTGGCAACACGGGGAAAACAGCAGAGGACCCAAATCCTCCTGCTCTGTGTCTGAGGACACCCCCCACACGTGGATCCATTGGCCAAGACGGAGTTCCCCAAACCCCGAGGGCTGAACGAGCCACTCCCCAGTTAAAAAGGCAGGAGAAATAGTCACAGCCTGGGGTTCTGTTAGAAATCCCAGTATTTTCCCAAGTGCGGAAGATTAAAGTTTCTTAAAAGATCTCTGAAAATGTTCCTAAAAAGATTCTGGTAAAGTTGAATTTGGGAAAGCATTTTATGGAAATGTTCCATTTTAATGAGGTGCAGTGGGAGGCTGAAGATGTTCCAGTTGCCCAACTGGAACAAAATATAAGGCAAAGCACCGGGAAACAGGAAAACTACACTATAAATAAATAAATAAACCAAAACCAAAAGAAGCCTAAACAAGCTAAAATATTTCAGCATCATCAAAACGAAACACCTCAACATTATACCAGCAGAGATGAAAGTCAAATCGTGCATTGGAACACGTTTCCTCTCAAAAGCCATTATAATCAATAAAATTCCAATAGGAAATTTCATTTTTATTCAGGCTGGGGTTTGGATTCTGAGCTATTGGAACAGGCTTTGACTCCCTTTCCCCCAAAGAAAATTGCTGCCATCCTGACCTCCTCTGCAAAGGTGATGCAGGAGAATGGAATTGTTACTCATTCTTACTGAAAAAAACCTATGTTTTCTATAAAACTGGTGCTCTTGGCTGATTTCTCAGCAAAAATGCTTTAAGGAGAGGCAAAGCAAAGCTATTGTCACCCAGACTTTCTTCCTGTAAGGACCCATCCTGCAGTGCATTTACTGGTATGCTCTGAAATACCATAAATCATTCTGACAACGTGATACTTGTCAAAATAAAGGCATAAAATACATCTTGGAATAAAATCTCCTCAATCATATTTATTTGTTTGCTCGCTGGTGCCATTTGGCTTTTCTCAGTGGGTTTCCCAGTCGTTAGGGGGAATTAGTGAGATTCTGCTGGAAAAACAGCCCCATGTGCATATTCACACACTGAATTTCTGCATCCAGCACTGTGCACTCATTCAAGAGAACTAAAAATAAAGCTTTCAAAGGACACTTCAGCTTTCCTGCTGTATTTTTTTCCCCTTTTCCAGCTTTTCCCCCCATCCCCCTCGCCAAATATTCCACTAATGCTCAACGGTGGCGTGGTTTAAGGGAGTCCTGCATGGAAAGCTCCTTCAGCTGCTTAGCCCAACAGCATAAATTTGATCTCGTAATTAGTATTCAGCTCAGCATCTTGGATAGAAACCAATGTTACAGCCAAGAGGTGGTTTAAATCACATAAATCATAGATCAATGACAGAACTCTAAGCACTGGATAGATTACAAAAGTAAGCTTTAGTTAAAAATAGATTAACCATTTCCCTGCAGGAATTCCTTCAAAAAAGCCCTGAATATAAAACAAATAAAATTAAATCTGATAATTTTTTTTTCCTAATGTATGCATATACTAGATGAATTGTTCTTTCCCTTGACAGTTACACACTGATTAAAGAAATGTGTTAACATGCTATTTCAATGGAAAATATTGTAAATTGTGGGGACTTTAATTTTTTTAATGAGCCTTTAATAGCCAAAAAGTACATCCCAGCAATATTGGGTACAGCGAGGCTTATAACACAAACCCAGCAGCTAACAGAGATGTCTTCAGCTGCTGGTTTTATAAAAAGGGTAAAAATCATTCCCAAACCAAGAAAAATGTTTTTGAAAAGTGTTCTTAAAGTATTTTGTGTTTTAAATTTAACTAAGGAAGCGCCCAGTCGTAGGACACATCACGAGGCATCAGCTGTCCTGAGTAAGTGCCCACGGGGATACTCAGCACCTTGAAGAATTGTGTCCAGGGTCACCAAACTGTTACAGGTTCAAAGGACGAGGAAATATGAGGCTGAATCTCTTCTCCTTGACTAAGAACTGTAGGAGGGTTTGGCTCCTGCAAGGTAATTCTGTCTCAGTGTAAACCCCAGACTGAGGTGCTCCAGGACAGAGAGCATCACCCAGGAATCTGCCCTGCAGCCTGGAAACTGCAGATGTAAATGAAAAGTGTGTTCCTGCTCCTGTACATTGCACTGCGTTTGCCTCCCATTGAGTCACAAATTATTGCAAAGAAGTAAAAAATAAAGAAGGAAAAACTGTTTTTTTAAAAAAAGACTTTTCAGTATCTGAAGGATAATTTGCGTGTCTGTTCTCAGTTGCAGGATTGAAAGCCAGGAATGCCTCAGCAGCACCTCAGCCATTCCTCAGGCCAGGGGATTGCAGAATTCCAGCCATCAGGTCTAGAATAACACCTCCAGGTTCCTCTCAGGGACCAGCAGAGGGAAAGAGCCTGGAAAACTCACACGGTCCAAGGCAGCTCTGGCCATATCAGAGAGGAAAAGCAGCCTGAGCATCCTCACCAGTCCTGCCACCTCCTGTGCCCCCTTCCAGGCTGGAAATGCAGCTTCAAATTAGTTAATAAACAAAGGGAGAGAAACCCAATATTTCCCACCCCTGGACTAACAAATTATGATTGAATGGAGAACTGAAAATACAGAAATTCACCCCAATAAAATGTTGCACGATTCTTCAACTGGTAAATAACTTTTATAGCCACGATATAGTGAAGCCAAACTTCTCGATCACTGATACCTGATTGTATATTTAACTTTCTACAGGTGACAAAAACATGAATGTAATTGGTGTTGCCACAGCTTGAATTTTAAAAAAATAAGTAATACTGCATTTATAGACATTAACATTTGTTTTCAAATACACCAGCTCCTTCAAAAAGAACATTTTTAAACTTTGAGTGCTTTATGGAAATGACTACTTTCAATTTCCAAGGATTTTTTTCAACGTAAGAAGAAATAATAAAGCGAGCTGCTCGATGGTTATTTGAGGAACAACATTCAGATTTCAAAACTGGCTCCCTGTGTGATAGAAGACTGCAATATATGCAATCAAGACAGAGATTCAAACAATAATAACTAGCAGAGGCTCCAGGGCATTGCAGAACGTGTCATTTACTTCAGCCCCGTTCCTTTCAACATCAGTCCTACGAGTAGTTCAGTGGAAAATAGATGGGGCTGCTCATGTAAGTATAAACTGCTCGTACAGGAATGTTTCAAAGGCTCTGCATTTTCCAAAGTGCTGAAAAATGCATATCGAGTTTAGTAAAACTAAAGAAGAAAAAAAAAAAAGAGGGGAAAAAAGGATCTCTTGTAATACGCCAAATTGTCGGAGAGATGTCAGGGTTAATTTTTAAAGGCACATTTCCCTCCAGCAACAATTCTCTTTAATTATTTCAATGTGAAACACATTATCAGACATGTTCCTTGCCTGTTCTCAGCTCGCTGACACAAGATAGGTACAAGATGTTCCCTCTCCTCCGCCGATGCTCACTCGCTGTGCTGGGCACTCCAGTGCAGCCTGGAGGGGAGTGCGGGCAGCTCCTGCTGCACCTCCAGCCTCCAGCCCCTTCTACCAAACACCTGGGGCAGCTCCCGCAGCCACAGCACCCAAACGGGGAAGGAGAATGGTGAGGAGAAGCCACAGGATTTCAGAGTGTGGCCTTGGACACACGCACCTGCAGCAAGAGCAGCACGGAGCTGCAGCCACAGCACTTTGAGGGTTATCAGGTAAATGTAACACACGGGCCAGCCTTCCAGCAGGTTTGCAAGGGAAATTAACCAGATTCGGGGTTTTTTCCCTTTACTTTGGTGTTCAATAGTCATGCAGAATAGACAACAGATCAGGCAAATCCCAGTGAGGGAGCTACTGGCCCACCGCAGCACAACGAGCTGCTGCAGGACACGGTCCTGTTGGATTCTTCTCTAGTGATCTATGAGAAACACTTTATGTTCCTCCCAAGTGGGAAAGGACACTGCTCAGATACCCAAAATAAAATACCAGCTCAAAATCACAAGGGACAGTGATTTCAAATTTAGACATGCGGAAGGAACCTTGATCTAACACATCAGCTCGGTGTGGCACGGCAGCGTGGTTGGTCAAATATTCCAGCTGGGAAAGGGGATTTCTGTTTTCCCACATAGTTTCAGACTTCAGAGATATGTATTTAAGGTTCTTAAATATGCCAGAATCACATCAATCTATTCAACCCTTGTTCTGGTGCAAGGAAAGTCTAATCCTTTTCTTGGGAGGGAAGAGGCTTCAGACCAACCCTTCCAGATCTGCTGCAATCTAATGGCCTTTTTTATCCCAGCCCCAGTAAAACTCACTATAGAGCCAGTCGTGAGATTAAAAGCTTTTTTAAGTTGCTATCTTGGGAAATTTCTTTCAAGGAAATTACTACAAAGCCTTGTTTTAGTGTGTTCCCCTACTGTGAGTCCTACTGTGTTTTTTTAATAAGGAAAGCCATCCATCCATAGAGGTGTATCCTGTTCTCCATGCTTGAGTGTCTAACAGCAGGCACATACAGTAGACACTCTGATGTTTTGCCTCTTTAATTTTCACTCCATAATGTTGGTGCCTGGTTCTCCTGACTGCACCTTTCAGAGCAGTTTAATTATGGGCGTGCACAGAATTTTGAGAGGGGATTTTCAGTGATAACAGTCAGATGTTAGGGACAAGTTTAATACACAAAGATATCCAGATTTTTTTTTTTTAAACCATGAAGTAAAATCCTTCTATGCAGTTATCACAGGATGGAAAGTGAGATAATATTACCAAAGGGAAAAAAATGAAAACACTTCAAGGCTAAACCAGAAAAGACTGTAGAGATGCTTCATTTAGTCTTTAAAAAATGCTTCATATAGAGATGCTTCATACAGATATAGAGATGCTTCATATAGATATAGAGATGCTTCATTTTGGCCTTTAAGAAGACAACCTTCTGCTAAATATGAAAGTATGGCAGATCCATCACCGAACTTTCAAGCAAATAAGACACAGCCATAGGTTTCCACACTTAAATTCCCAACCAAATGAAAAAAGCTCATGCCACTGAATTTATTAGCCCAAGGATTTTACCCCTGATTTTGATGAATTTTTTTAAATTGAGCCCAGCAGCTCCCTGATGAAAGGTTACTGTACCACTCAGATATCAGGCTTGGAATGTTTTTTTTTATAATAACAGGCCAGGTACAGGGTTATAAATGAGCCCTGCTCCATTGACTCCAGACAGGGTATGAAAATTGATTCAGTGGAGCACCACCAGTCCTCACCAGCTGAGTATCTGTCCCTCTAATCACAACTAAAAAGATTTTCCGAGTCAATTAAAGGCTTGAAGCCTTTACTCACTCACACAAAATCCCTGCTAACAATGCCTTCATTTAAATCCTTGCAAACTGAGCACACGCTCTGCCTGGTGCCACGGGTGCTGCTGGAGATTGAAATCCCCGCTCATCCCAAGGCTTCGGACTCTTTCCTCCTGGCTCACGTGGCCCAGGATCACACCTGACTGCCCCCCAGCCCCGACGCCTTCCCTCGGTGTCTGACACCAAAATCAGCACATTCCTTCTTTTGCCAAGGGGAGGGAGCGCGAGCGGCGCGGAGCAAACATGTACCTTTGCTGCCAGAGTGGGAGTACTTTAATTTCCAAATTACACCCATAAATAAATCAAACCGCAGAAGCTGATAAATGAAAGATTATGAAAATAGTAATATCCCGCAAAATCTTGAAAGGCATCATAATTCCTCAAACAATTATCTTCTGTCATATTTGCGAGTAGCCCATGTAGTTCAAGAACAGAAAATACAAATGTGCTCCTTTAAAATTCATGAAACCACTCATTCTGTCATAAAAGCAGGCATCTTTCATGGCTACTTATTTCACACAGTCTCATAACTAATACTGACAGATACTTGGAATGCAAAAAAAAAAAAATAAAAGAGCGCTGGACAAAGAACTGTGGCTGCTCAATTCTTACATTTTAATGCTCAAAATGGAAAATAAAATCATATATTATAGATGGCTGCAGAATTTCTGGTATAATTAAATCAAAATTTGTAGATAAAAATGAGATTGTACAAAGACTGGTGGTGTACTGCTCCCAGGATTGGACTGTGCTGCATCCATGACAACAGGATGGAAGGTTGCTTTTAATACTATTATCTTACATACCCACAGCTGAATGCTAATGCAGCTATACTGAGGAAATCAAGTTTCAGATCTGTATCCACTGAACTTACATCCACCAGGCAGGGACTTTAAAAGCCAGGCGAGCACACAAAGACCAATATTATAGCTCTGTCAACTCCCCAAAGGTCACAGATTTCAAAAGGTATACACAAATATTAATTGTCAGGTAGTTCTGTGCCGAGGAGCAGAACCGAGGCAGAAATCAGGTTTTGTGGCCATAATTCCCTGCCAATTTCAGTTTATAAAATGGAGGTGTGGAAGGAAGCAGGGAAGATTAACTGGGATCAGTTCATGTTCCCTGCGCTGACACACGGTGACGTGTCCCTTGTGAACGTTGGGTCGGGAAGGCTTTTCCCTCTTTTCCTCAGTGAAGGGGATAGAAAATGTGGGAAAGCAGCTGGGCAGCCTCGTTTTCCAGCACTCCTATTGACCCAACCCTTGGGTTGTGGACTCCCCATGCCTGGAAGTGTCCAAGGCCTGGCTGGACAGGGCTTGGAGCACCCTGGGACAGTGGAAGGTGTCCCTGCCCATGGCAGGGGGTGGCACTGGATGAGCTTTAAGGTCCTTCAAACCCAAACCATTCCATGATTCCACCCTGGCTGGGGGACAGACAGAGCTCCTGGTCCCTGCTTGCCCTCTGCCTGCACAAGGAGCCTCTGCTCTCCCGTGGGAATCTCCACACCTGCCCAAGCTCCTTCTACAGACATCACCTCCAACTTCTCAATTCATCTTGCCCTGATTTAATAATAGTTTCCTGTAAAATCACGTATCTACATTGAAGATATCTAATTTTGGTTCTAAAATCATAAAAACATAGAAAATACGGATTTACTTGGGGCACTGGATTAGTATTCCCAAAATTACAGTTCTCAGCTGTCCTGTGAAGTCAGGGCACCCTTCCTCCTCGGTGCCAATGAAAGCAAAAGGGTTCTGTGAGTTCCCAGGTGAAGAGGTCCTCTCAAGCCTTGTTCTGCCAGAAGGGACCCCATGTGACTGAGAGCACTGATCCATCAGTTTTCCAAAGGGGAACACAGCCTCACCAGCACTGGAGCCTCTCCTTCGCACTCAGGTCATTTTCACACATCTCACACTATTTACTTTTCCTTCTCCAACTCCCCACACTTCCACGTGGAGAGCTCCAAACTATTTGAGCTGCTGACCACTCTCCTAAAATAGGTTGTAACTTGTAGTTGTCCAAATCCTTCTTCTTTATAAACCATTGGCTCATACCCTGAGCAATTCAGTTTTAGATGCAGGATGAGGTTGCTGCAGGAAATTCTGGATCCCTGATGCTCTGGCTTTATCTCACACAGTCAAGTGTGTGGATAGGCAAAATGCATTTTTTTTTTCTTATCTGAAACCATTCTTAGAGTTACCTTACATGAAATAGAGACAGTAAAATAAATAATATATAAATGAGTCTAAAAAACTAAAGATAATAAAGTAAACTGAGACAATTGAGCTAAAATATTGTGAAAAGACACTTGTGGTGAGGCTTTGCAAGCCCATCAGGACCTGCAGATCAAGCTCATGGCGTGCAAACCACTGCAGAAGTTCAGTTCCCAAGGGGCTTTTTCCCTGTGCAAAGCACGCTTTCTCCACAAAACCATGGCTTCAGCGGGGCAGCAAAATTTGCTTCATTTAAGAAAAGTAAAAGGGGGCAACAACAGTCACAGTGATGAAAGCCTTGGCCTCTAAGTGGCAGAATGTCAAAAAAAGTTGTAGCATTTTATGATACTGTAATTGAAAAAAGTATTAAGTTGTTAGTGGAAGTGTATTTAAGGGAAGCCCCACACGTGGATATAATAGAAAATTAATCCTCAGAGCTCAGAAAGTCCCTGAGGATGTAGAATCCATCATGAAGTTACCTCCTGTCCCAGATTTTCTTGTTTCTTGCCTCTGCTGACAACAGTTGTCTTTTCATTAGAGAATTTGATATCAATTTACTCAGACACCAGGGGCAAGAAAGGATTTCACTTTCTTCATCTGAAAGACACTGATCCACAGAATTAGGACTTTGAACAGATGCCAGAGTAAAATAGTGACACATTCTCTAAACCAGTAACCACAGGTGGCCTCAGCAAACGGCCCAAAGCCTCTCAGGGCTGCCCAGGCAGCCAAGACCCTCCCAGATTTCTGGTGATTTCAGTAGGAACAACATCCCTGATCGCAAAGGTCTCCTTCCAGGCAGCTCATGTTTCCAAACCAACCCCATAAAAAATGTCCTCGTTGTTAATGCCCTCCTCCAGACCATCAGAGAATAATGGGTAAGGCTGGAAGCACCACTGGTGGGATCATCTACACCAACCTCCCCGCGCAAGCAAGGTCTTCCTGGAGCTCATGGCACAGGGTTGTGTGCAGATGGTTCTGGAATCCCATCCTCCCTCAGCAGAGAGTGCAGGGAGTGACTGCTCCCAGTGCATTTTCAGGTTAAAATCCCTCAGAACTGGTTTGTCTCTATTTTAAGCGTTAAATTAACTCCAGGTGATACAACAAATAACCTCAGGAAGGGGGTCTACCTCCACTAACTTGAAAAGAGAGCTTTTCTGCCTTCTGCTTCTCACCGATTCCAGAGCTGCAAGAGCCAGTGGACAAAGCACCAGGAGAAGAGATGACCCAGCAGGTTATCAGGGGAGATTATTCCCACCTGACTGGGCATCTGGTGAAACCTGGGCTTCACCCCAAGCTCAGCACGAAACTTTCTCACTTGGAAATGTTTTCAAAGGCTTTGACTCCTTTCTTCTTCAAACCTTGCTTACACTGAGGATTTATCACAGAAACCTTCACAATAAAATGAGCTGCCATGCAGCAGCTGGTTCTGCCCCCACAAGGGATCTGATTTGGGTGCTCAGTGAGACCCCAGTGGCCTCGTGGCAGCTCTGGCAGGGGAACAGCCCTGTCTGAGATGTGGAGCTGCTCCTACTGTGCTTTCTGCTCACCCAGAGCTGTGCTCAAATGAGAATCTGGCTCTGCAGCTGAAGAGACTGGCAGCAAGCAGAGCTTGTGCTTTGTTACAGCCAGGAGCAACCTAAACTGGACATCTAAAATTAGACAGCGTGAACTTTCTCCTGAGCATCCCTGCATCTTGATGGTGGAAGGGTGGAAAATGAAGGTGGAAAGCTGAGAGCACCAGAGACAAAGCCTCTGTTTGCCAGCAGGCGCCAGAGCCTCTGCTCTCAGCACATCCCTGACCTTCCCTGATCCCTCACACCCAGCAAAGCCCTGTCAGGGTTTGGACTCAACCATGCTTCTAATAAGGTACAAAACCACGGTATTTCTATCAGAAGCTCAGGGATCAAACTCAGACAAGCAATTTATTCCAACAGAAACCAAGACATCACCTGAGAATACTCGCATGGAAGGTTTTTCTCCAAAAACAGGGAGCAGAAGGAAATGCAAAGCCATCAGTTACTGCTGCTCCTCCATCACATTTTATCATATTCCTTTGATGCTCCAGTGAGGTTCCTCACCCTGAGCCCTCCTCTCAGGCTGGTAATTTGGTACAAGATGTTAAAACCAGCCTGAAAAACTGAAACACTGAGCAGAGCTTCCCCTCAGCTTGGCTGCTTTGCTGCCCTCACCTCAGCTGCAGTGGAGACCAAACACAAGACCTCCCTTTCTGCCCACGGGGAAAGTCTAAATGCTCATATTTTATCCCACATTCACTTTGCAACACGGAAAATACCCAAACCCATTAATCCAGCCACATTCAGATCACAACTTGTCCTAACAAGCAGCCCTGATCCGAGATGGCTCCATGGGCAGGAAAGGAGTGAGTTGGAAAAAAATGCTCCAACCAACTTGATCTTTTCCCTGTTTGAATAACTTGGGCTTGCAGGAGTACAATAGATTGACTATTTCTATTGGATGCTTTAAAAATAGAGATATGATCTGACTATTTATATTATATATATAATATTATGTATTATATATTATATCTTGTATACTATATATCATGTATTATACTGATTCTTTAGTATTTATTTCAGCAAAATTCTGAGGTCATGTTGTTTGCTAAAAAAGAAGCACAGAATGGTTTGGAAGGGACATTAAAGCTCATCCAGTTTCAACTCCCCTGCCATGGGCAGGGACATCTTCCTCTAGACCAGGTGGAAAAATCACATTCCCTCAGTCCAAGAGTTCTCCAGCTGTCAGCAGTTAACACTGCCTTCAACTCAGGTACTCAGTTTTCATTTTAAATTATCTCGCTCACTTTTGTTCTTTTGCTTAAACAGATATTGCTGTTTTGCCAGAGACACACCAAAACCCACTTGGATTTCTGTTAGTAGGACAGAGGTTTTACCAGACAGGAGAGTTACGGGGGCAGAACTGGCTGCTCGGGCTGAGTTGAAAAACGCCCTCCATAAACCTGACACTGGCATTGTTACAGCGTCGTAAAATCCCAGTCAGACCCCGTCAACATGGAAATCCCCCAGTTCCTCACCTCCCCGTGCCTGCCAGACCAGGCGCTTGGTGCTGGGAGCTTCTGCACTCCCGGCACCAGAGCCCAGCCTTCCCCACCGTGCCCCTCTCCCCTTCCCCAGAAGAGAGCTCAGCTCAGCTCTACCTTTGCTCAACGACTTCTGATAGAGATGTCCCATTTTCCCCAATTTTTACACAAAATCCCTGACAGGATTTTCTCGGCAGTGTTTGCAGGGTGGGCAGGGCTTTCCCTCCTCCTCCTCCTCCCTGGCAAAGAGCCCATCTGGCATCCATGTGGCAGCTCTTGCTGAGTGGGATCTGGCGGAAAAGTGCCACATTCCCCGTGGCAACCCCCGGCCACACCAGCACAAGGACACACAGAGAAATCACTTCCAGACTATTTTATTTTCTTCCCCAAAGTGTGGAGCATCTCATACGCATAAAATTCCATTTTCCTGCAACTCGCAGTGGGGTTACTCTTTGCTTGGGGCTGCAGGGATGTGTTTTTAAGCCACAGGTTCCTCTCCGAAGGCTTAAGGTCTTGCCTAAACTCGGCTCAAGGTCCTGCCTAAGCTCAGCTCCAGCTGCATCACTCAAGGGGCTCAGTGCACAATGCTGATGAAAAGAGCAGGGAGAACACAGTTGCTGCACCGAGTTACCTCAGTTAAAAGCTGCTTGGGTTTAATCCATCCCCTTTAGGACCCTTTGTGTTACACGGGGAAGGGAGTCTATGCAAACAGACTTGGAAAAAAAAAATGCATTGCTCACATATTTTACAGGTTGCCTTGGGCAGTTATAAGTTACATAAAGTTGCTCCTGTTCCTGTTGTAGTTAAGCCAAAGTTATCTGAGGTGACGGGCATAAAGTGGCAACTCCAAACTTGGGAAATGAAAGTTCCCAAAGGAGGCCTTTTTTACACACACAAAATCAGAATATAACTAACAGCCTGCAAATTCAGACATGACTTCACCATTTCATTGCAATCATGTGGATTATTCTAATATTTTTTACAAAAAATATACAAAATACCTAGACCTAAAACCAGAACAATAACTTGTAGATTAGCAGAGTGTGAAAGAAACTATTCTTGTTTCCACTAGTTGCAATCATGAACTTCACTTAGCCTGACACTTGTGTAATAATGGGAATATTTAGCTTTTCTGAGTATTTATTCCCTAAACTCATGACTTCTAGAAATCCTTCAAAATCTATCACTTGAGAAAGAGAAGTTAAAATGAGAGATATTCTGGGGAAAATTACTCCCTTTTCTTAACATTCTTCTTCCCCCCACACACACATTCCCAATTTCCCACACACATTTTTAAGGCACTGCAATGCAAGTTTTCAGGAGCTAAATCTATGAGAGAAATAAAAAAGAAAGGCTATTTTAAAACAATCAAGACAAAAATAAAAGTCATCCTTAACTAAATACAATGGCAAAAAGTTGGACATCTTTTTGTGACTTTTATGAGCAAGAGAGAGAGGAATGATTAAAAATGTACCAAGAGCCCTGAATGCCATTTTACTGTCATTTCCTTTGATTAACCTTCACCTGACCTCAATCCCTAAGGCAATTTCAGTTTCTTTTTGTTCTTCCACTTAAATTCTCCACTCCAGCAGGTGAGTACAGCCCCGTCACTGCAGATTGGTTAGGGGGAGGATTGCACAGAAAATATTGGGGTTTTTTCTGGAGAATCATTTGCAAAAACCTTAACAGGGACAATAATGGGTCACGTTTACTCCAAAAGTGGGATTTTTACAATCTCTGTGGAATTATAGAAGGATTTTTTAAGGTATTAGTTAAAACAGTCACACCAGTTCCCACCAGTGCAGGAGCCTGGTGCTGCTGGTCAGTCCAGACTCACCAACCACGTCCTGCTGGAAGTTCTCACCACCATCCCCACTCTACATCTGCAATATCTGCTTCCCCCTGATTTATAAAGGTAGCATTCCCACTGGAATGGGGGAAAAAAAGCCATCACAAATAAAAACTTAAAAAATAGATTATAAACTCTCAGCAGAAGGAATGGATCCAGTGCTTGCACAGGAATCCCACACTGCAATTCTTTCTTGTTCTACAGCTATTTTCCAACAGGTCTCATGATCTCAGGGATGAGTAGAAATCATGGAATGCTGCACACTTAGACGCTGTTCTTTAGGTGTTAACGAGATAATAATAAAAAAAAAGAGGACAAATTGTGATTCAACAGAGAAGGACTTGATGGTCTTAAAGGTCTTTTCCAACTAAACTTTTCTAGGATTCTATGTCTACAAAAATCCCGTAAGGTCTGTAAATTATGCCTGGTGATGAAATATTGAGGAATTTTCTGACCTATTTACTACATCACAGACTGATTGAAGGGATAAACCATCCTCATCCATAGGAGTTGATGTGATGCTGAGGCTTCTGATGCCACATTTCTAATCTCTCAGTAAAAGTATGAGATTTAAATTTGACAAAAGTCAAATTAAGCCTAAAACCAAAGTGCTTACTTTCAGCTTGTGCCACTGTACCAGCTTACCTTGGGATGAAGAGATACTTCACCACACATGGCCTTTATTATCATCCCAAAATGTATTTGATTCCATAAGCAGAAGTTACGGATTCAGTGGAGGCTTTGCTCTTCTCTGCTGTCAGCCCAAAGCCTGATCTGACTCGATTCATAATATCTCAGTTCCATTTTGTTCTCTCTTGAGGAATTTCAGGACAAAAAAAAGAAAATAAAATTGTCCCAAGCTGACACAAACATCAGCATGTCTTGTAAACCACCAGGCAAAAAAGGCTCAGTTCGGAGTAACTGAAATTTTTGTAGGGGTGCATCATTTTGAAATATTTTTTTTCTTCTGGCCTTCCTAATTTTCATTTTCTTGCTACCTGTAGATAAAAATTGAGATTAACGCAGATCTTTGGGGTTTCAAAATGATAAAATAGATGGCCCTGGCCATTTCCAGTCTCTGTTTTTGTAAGGAGGTGACTCATTAACTCTGATCCTCTCCTTTGTTTGTGATTTTTTTCTCCACAGACTGGCCCTTCCGGAGAACATGAAGGAGTTACGAGAGAAAAGTCCTGTAGATTTTAGTCGTGAACCTTTTATGATCTTAAATATTTCACAATATTCATAAAACACTTCATAGACACTCTTAAAATTCAGGTTTCTTCACCTGCTCTTATCCGACCTGTGTTTCCTTTGCACTTCTGGACACATCCAGCTCTGGGCTGTGTAACCCGGGGCACGTTCTGCCCAGTTTTCCATCCCAGCACCTCCACCGGGTTCTCCAGGAACGTGCCCAGCTCCCGAGGGACAGAGGCACTCACCTGAGAGAGCACCGGGCTCCGGCGGGGGAACCACGGGCTCGGGAGGCGCCGCGGGGAGCGAGGTCAGGGGAAGGTTAATCGAAGGAAATGACAGGGTGATGGTATGCACGGCCCTGGAGATCACATGTGTGCGTTTCGCTGGGAAATATTTAACTGTTTTATCTCTCTTTAGGAAAAAGGCAAAATAAGGTGCACGGAAACGCAGGAGAAGATGTGGATGCCTCTCAGCCCGGCAGAGCTGGCACGGGTGGGATGCAAACATTCCAGCTGGGAGGCAAGGAGAGCCAAAAGATGCCAATTCTTCCCGTGGTTTCTCTTATATCAAACATCTCACGCCCACAAAAATCAGCACAGTAGCTGGGGAGGCAGGGAAATTCAATAAACCTCTCATTTACCCTGCTCCCGTATTTATCCCAATATTTATTATTCTTCTCCCAAAACAGGTGCTGGAGCTAAGAAGGGAAACTTTGTGGAAGCCTCAAAGTTATTTGTGTCTTGTAATGGACTTGGCTTGGCCGCATTCCTGCCTTGTTTACGTTTCCTTTCCAACAATTTTCGTGCACTTGGATTTTTACTTTCAAGAGTTCTTTCAAAAGCTTGTCTGCAGGTGGAAAGGGATTTTTAAATACTCTCTCCTCAAATATTTAATCATGAAATTTATTCTAGCATTCGTCCTCAATTAATTGGGGAACTAAATCAATAACACCTGACTGATCAATCACAAACACGTAACACACCCTGAATTCCAATTTCTAGTTTTGATTAATTAAAAAACCCAACAAGTCACTAGAAAAAATTTGACAACTATTTTCTCCTCATTCTTCCTACAGAATAAGAGGCAAAATTCACTGAGTGAATTATTAATTCTGAGTTATTCATCCAGCCCTACTAAAAGCTAATCTGTTTCCTTTTTTTAAGCATCAAAAAGGTCTTTCAAACGGAGGTTGCAATAATGAAATATGGCAGCAGATCTTGAAACGTGCCCTTAGCCAGGCAGCAGATACGGAAAAGGTTACGGAACCAGAGTTATTAATCCCCATCACTCTGACAATTGATTTTGAACACAGTCTGTTGGAGTCTTTATAATGCAAGATCATAAATGTTCAGGACTAATTTACTGCTCTTTGTTCCACCTGGCAAAAGCACACTGTCAGATTGAGTTGTGTCGACGCAACAACCCAGGTGAGGATTTCAGTCATATTTTTATCCACACTGGTAAATTTGTTTGCCATACCTGTGTGTGGTTAGAAGAAAAGGGTTTAGAAACATCCGAGAAGGAGTTAAAAATGTCCACAAATGAACAAAACCAGAGGATGAGGTTATGCTGTCTTTCATAAATGGGAAATGTGGGCACATATAGCCATATATTTGAAATTTAACGGGGAAAAGTCCTTATTTGAATTTGTCAGTATCAGTATTTTTGGTTTGTACGCTGTTCCCTGGTATCTCTCAGGTTTCCATAAGCACACAAGTGAAAACATTTGCTTTGTTCACATATTGACTTCCACGCCAGGCAAGGGCTCCCCACGCACCACCGAGGGAGATGCAAAACCTTTCATCCTGCGTGGCTTTTTCCTTTTTTTAATCAGTGATTTTGAAGCCTGAACCAATTCCATTCGTCCTGAAAATTCCTCAACTTGTCTTTACTGCTTGCAGCAGCTGCCACCACTCCTGCCCATGCCAGGGAAATGCCGATCCCAAAGAGGGACAAACCTGGAAAGGAGGGGAGAAGGATCCCCTTTACAGTCACATAAAACACTCATTTGTAAAGATTAAGGGTTTTTTAAGGATCAAAAGGAATGTATTACAAGAAAGCTTATTTTAGTAATAAAATCCTGCCCCATTGACCAAGAATTCCACAAAGGATGAATTACAAGGTTTCCAAAGCCCTATGGAAGCAGGGAAGTAAAACACAAAAAATAGAGATGGGGAAGAAAAACAGGAGAGCGTTTCCACATCAAAAACGCTCCTGTCCCAACAGCTGCTTCCCAGTCTCCAAAGTATTTTTCCTCAGTAGAAAGACAAACTTGTAAAATTACCCTTCTTTTCAAAATAACCACACAATACTTCTTTAGTAACACTTTTCCCTCTTACAGATTTTACAGGCCAAGAATACAAAATTTGTCCTTCCATTATCTGGGGGCAGAATCATTTAATTGTCCTGGCAAGTTTATTCCTTTTGAATTCTTATTTTTACCACCATTATGAACTAGGAGAGCTGCGGCTGCATGCTAAAACTGCTGCATTCAGGACTTGTAGGCATCTGTATGATATTGAAATTAATTTCCAGTATAAAACAGTTAACAGAATAACCCTAGATAAAGGCAAATATAATATTAATTCCATTCTTTTTGTTGGCAATGTTGTAAAGTCCATTGCTCAAGTAAAGAGCACTTTGCTGAGCCAGATACAAATTAATTTTAACATTCTTCTTCAAATAGGAATTTTAAAAGTCAAGTAAAGGCTGCAATAGCTTTGAAACATTTCAGTGATTGTTTTAATTACCTATCACAGAGCTGTGAGACACTGCAGAGGGAGGGGTGCAGAGGGAAGGGAGAACAACACCTGGCGTATTAACAATCGTTTTTCTGACATAAAGAAGAAAAAATACTTTCCAAGCCCGCAGACCAACAAAAAGCTCCACAAAGTCAACACAGATTGGGGTTTTGTCAGTGTATTAATGTTGTGATTTTATCCTGGGCTACGTGTTCTTATTCTGTCAATAACAACTTTCGCTGTTAAATAAACCCACCAAATCTCCAAACATTAAATATATGAATTCTGACAGCTTTAAAGCTTGTTTTTCCACCCGAAGCTGATGCACACGTGGGGCTTCTTTCCAGGGTCTGGCTCTACAGCAAGTAAAAGGTCGCTTCGCTTTTACCACAACTACAAAAAAAAAGTATATTTTTTGTCATTCCGACCCTAAATAGAATTGGAAACTGGAGGTTATTGGGACTCCTGCTGGCCTTTGACATCCAGCACCTCGGGAATCGGCAGTGCTGGGGGAAAAAAGCCCCCTCAGAGGCGGAGTTGTCATCCCCACCCTCCATCTGTGGCCGTGCGGGGAGGAAGTGCTGACCCCATCATTCCACCGTAAACACTGCCGGAATCAACAACAACAAATCCAGAAATGGAAAAGGAAACGGGGTGTCAGGAGTCAGGTCAGCCCATTTTATTTGCACATGTGTCAGTAAAGATAGAAGGAATCACTGAATTAAATTAAATCAAAGCAAACCTGCTAATTAAAACAGCTAAAATTATGTTTGTGAAGATGTGTGACTGGTTTCCTGCTTATCTGCAAATAAGCCTCCCCATAATATAAACATGTTTCTATCTCCACTTCATTTATAATAAGTCTTTAGGCAGATTGTAATTAGTATTTTGAGTTTCTAACAGAAGATCTATTGTGCTGCTGGAGCAATATTTTTCCTGACCATCAAAATACTGATTATTTCTGCATCAGTCTCAAGGGCTCTCACCTGTTCTTCTCATGCTGGTCAAAGTCTTGCATCCAATTTATCAGAATCAAATTGGGTATTTCTCTGAACACCATCATCTTCAGAACATATTGCTTGTAGTTAACCACTGCATTCAGCTCCACCTACAAGCCAAACCAGAAATTATTACCAGTTCTGCTCGAATCTATCCTGTACTTGGATTTTCATCCAACATTTAAAGAATGATCATGATACGGAATAGAAAAATGGAGTCAAACAGAATTTTTGCATGAAAAAATGGTACTATTTACAAAAATCAACTTTTTGTTTCTGTTTTACTTATTCCCAAGTTTGCAGTGCATAATTTTACACAAACCCAATTACATAGCTCAGTGATTTACTGGCAAAGCTGGCCAGGAGAAAATTATCTGGCTTTAGCTAATGTGTGTGCCTATTTACAATCAAAACAAACCCAGAGAAAATTGCAAAATGGCCACAAAGAACAAAAAAATATAGTCACGTCAGAAATGCACCAGAGGTGACACAGTTTGCAGGTTGAAAAAAGTTCACCTTGTATTATTATTTCACTGGCTGAGCAACAAACTGTGGTTCTGGGTACGAATTCAGCCTCTCAGATCATGCACCATTTATTTAGCCCAGTATTTACCCTGAAGCCTGTCCAGGGTTTCATCTGTTTGGAAAATGTGGTGTTTTCTTTTGGCCCTGTCCACCATTTTTTAGGGATTACTTTGCACAGCTAACGGGTGTGTGGCTCTGTTCACCAGGGCCACTCAGCTGTTTACAGCTCCTCTGGTCTGGGCAGGTTTGGGATGCAGTGTTTGGGATGCAGGTTTGGGATGCAGGTTTGGGATGCAGGGTTTGGGATGCCGGGTTGGGGTGCAGGGTTG
>VYXC01005337.1:17323-35273 GCA_013397175.1 Platysteira castanea | reverse complement strand
GCAGTGTTTGGGATGCAGGTTCTGGATTCAGTGTTTGGGATGCAGTGTTTGGGATGCAGGTTTGGGATGCAGGTTTGGGATGCAGGTTTGGGATGCAGTGTTTGGGATGCAGGTTTGGGATGCAGGTTTGGGATGCAGGGTTTGGGATGCAGTGTTTGGGATGCAGGTTTGGGATGCAGGTTTGGGATGCAGGTTTGGGATGCAGGTTTGGGTTGCAGTGTTTGGGATGCAGGTTTGGGTTGCAGTGTTTGGGATGCAGGTTTGGGATGCAGGTTTGGGATGCAGGTTTGGGATGCAGGGCTCCAAGAACTCTGTGCACGTCCCAGAAATGGGGGCCGAGCAGATTTTGGGATCTTGGAGATGAAAGTCACAACCAGCAACACTGCACTAACATCTGTGTGTTATTTATGCTGACAAATCCTACGGTGTTTGTTGTTGAAATATTTCTGACCCAACACAGAACACCTTGAGGGAAGCACAGGATCCTTTTTTCATTTGTAGCAAGTGAAATTTCTAAGACAAAAACATAAACCGAACCTTTACAGTTTTTTAGTCACACCACAAATGATTTCAGATTATTGTATGATTTTCCCTGGCCCTTGGCACAACTGTTCAGTCAGAGATTTTGCTGGACGTGGCCCAGAGTTCATTTACTCACTCACCTCCAAGCAACAGCTTCCTAAAAATACAGGAAATTGCAAATATGCTAAACCCCAAATTTTGCTGTAATTGCACGTGCCAGCACTAAGTCCTGCATCAATAAGAAACCCCACTGATGTCAGCAGGACTTGTGACAACACAGGCCTTCAGTACAGCTCTGAAACTGGATCCTGGGCGAGCATATTTGAATTATGTGGATTATATGTGATTAAACAGATTTGGATTAAATCACAGCCATGGTTGTCTCCTCGAGAACGCCCTGTTGGGACCACGCTGACGTGCAGCAATCAAGGTGACCTTACAGACTTCTACAACCCAGAGCAAACTCTGAACAACTTCAGTGAATGGGGATATTTTTTTTTTAGCTCTGCAGAGATCAAGTTGCAAAATATAATGAGTTAAAATGCTGCTGTCCTGATGAAGAGTTTTCATGCCTTAAAATTATGATTCAGATGGCAAAGAAATTTTTCTTGCAGGGGAAGCCAATCTCAGCTCAGCTCCTGGAGCTCTGTTTTGTTCATCAGGATGGAGAACAAGGCTGCCTGTGCCTTGTCCTAACACGCAGGAAAATTCAAATAAAAGAAAACCATGTCTGAATACAGAAATCCACCAAAATGCCACCAAATCCCAGTTCACCCTCCACTGCACCACTGCACTATCTCAGTTAATTTTTAAAAATTATCTCTATGAAACCTTACTTTTTATTAGTATGGTTAGTCTTCATTTAACCCAGGAATACAATCTATAATTTCTTATACAAATGTGCAGTAGGATTAACCATAAACAATAGAAACTGATTTCCTCCTCTCTAGAGGACACAGCTGAGAACAGAACTTGGTGAAACAACTCTCTACAGTAACTTCCAGCTAACCAGAGCTAAAGTTTAACTCCAAAAGCTTCACACAATTCCAGTATTCTGGAATTCTTCAATCTTTCAGCAGCCTGGGAGCATCTGCCCTGTGGATGCTGACACACAGCCTCATATCTACTACAGGCAACTTTTGGCAAATGCAGCCGCAGAGGTCATGAGGGAGGCAGGAAAAAAGGCCTAACGGATATAAAAAGACCCAGGTTGCCAAATTCTGAGGGTTTGGCAGAGTAACAGAGATAAACTAATCAGCACACAGCCTTCCTGCACCGAGGCTTTCCGAGTTCCACGCAGAACCCCGTGTCTGCCTCCTTTGGATTAAGCAGCCCGGGAGTTCCTGGATCCATAGATAACATTGAAGAGGAAAAAGGAGAACAAGGGAAAGTAATGGGAATACTTTTCTGAAGTTTACTTCAAGTCATCCAGCAGCTCAAAGAGGATTTTAGCCTAAGATACTGTATGAAATTTTCCAAAGGCTTGGAAAGGCTCAGGGGTGGGAAGCTGTTATATAATCCCTTAACACCTCCAAGAGTTGGTGCTGCTTTCTCTCCCACACGGACACTGTAGTAAACATTGTGCTCTGAACCTCTGGATTCACGTTTGAGCTGAAGGACTTGGCTTAGGCAGCCAAGCTGTGGTGAAGTTGCCACAGGTCTGGAAACTTCCTCCCCTTTAACATCCATCCTCTCCCACCCCGTCCTCTCCTCCACCAAGGACATTTTTAGCAAGATTGCTCTGCAGCTAATTACATTGCCATGGCATCCAAGTACCACACAGTCACGAGACCTTCTTCTTTTAACAGCCCTTGGGTTTGCAGCGAGGAGTTCATGGGGAAACATCCCTATATTTGGAGAGCTGAGGCACCAGGTCAGGGCCTTTGCCCAACTTCTCTGCAGGGGAGGCACCAGCCAGGGACCTGCCCGGTGCCAGAGTGGCCAGGGTGCCAAAACAGCTGCAGGACCACCAACTCACCCACCCCTGTGCCCTCAGAGCTGCTCCAGGAGGCAGCACTGGGGTTCCAAGGGGAAACCTTGAGTAGGTAGAGCCAAATACCTGCGCACCACTTGCACTCTGCAGCCTCCAGCAGCCCTCAGAGCAGTGCCAGGCTGGGCTGGTGGCCACAGAGTCCTGCTGGAGGAGCCCTGGTGCCCTGTTCTGCACGGGCAGGGAGGTGCTGGGGCAGCCTGGCCCCAGGCAGGGCTCACCCTGCACACGGAGAGGGGGAGATGCCCAGGCTGACCATCGCAGCCCGTGGCTCTGTTTTCCCTGCACCAAACACATTTCTGTGGCAAACCTTGGGAATCCTGGGCTTTTAACAGGGCCACCCCGCCCTCACCAGGCCTCTTGTCCAGTCTGGGGCTGGGGTTGCTCCGTGTGTTATCCCCATGGTGTTCCCTGACTCTGAGCCTCCTGCAGTCTGAACTGAGACAACTTGGCAGGATTTCCCACATGTCCTCACTCCTGTGACCTTGCCTGGAACTTGACTTGCCCGAGACAGCTCCTCTGATCCCTTTCAGCTCTTCAAGAGCAGAGCACTGACTTGAAGATCTATTTTCCCCATGCTATTCCTCTAAACTGAACCAAATCACTCTTTATTTCTACTTTCTCTCACCAGTTTCTCTCATCTGTTTCCATTTGCTTCCCTTAACAGATTCTTTAGTCACTCCTGTGCTACTGGAAGAGTTTGGCCATGACTTACTGCAGCCTGGTGTTTATTTGCCTGCTACTGCTGTTGGATCAGATGAAACCTGTGTGTTATCTTTGGTGTCATCACCTCTCACTGCTCTGACACTCAAATATTTCTTGCACAGCATTTTCACCAGATAATTATTTTTAAAATATATAGAAATATATAAAATAATATATAAAAAGCAACCACAACAAAACCTGGAGTGAGGAAATTAAGCCCCTTTCACGGAAAGCACAGTCCCACCTCCAGCCACCCCACCAGCACAAGCTCTATGAAGGAAACAGGCTCAACCACAGCAGTTTGACAGGCTCCTAATTTATTCAATTAACAATAAACTCACAGTACTGCGTCCTGAACCTGTCAGCCAGCTGAACTGAGTCAACCAGCTGAATACTAAAAGCTGTTCTGCTGCTGAACTACCTTGGAGCTGAGGCCTGCTAAAATGGAGAGTGGACCCAAAATAGCCACAAGAGAAGGACTTTGGCCAAAGGTTTAATCACTAGAGAGCTCCGAGAGGTGACAGAACTTGTTCCAACCTGTGCGAAAAACCATGGACGTCACGTTGTCAGCCTGCTCTACATCACTCAACATGCAATACTTGCTGTGGCAGACAGATTAATTAATAGAGATAACAGAAACAGTAGTATATAATCATAAAAGAGAGAGCTGAAACCACAAAGGATTACAGCTTCCCTATGGCACAGCAGTGATTTTTTTTAAGTGTCCAGTCCCTTTTCAACAGCATTTTTAGAGGAATAGCAGTCAGCCAGATACAGCCACGGATAATCAGTGGTGGATAAAGAAAACCCTTCTCCTGACAATCAGCATCTACACTTTAAGCTGCAGAAGAAACAGCTGCCTCGCTGTTCATTAGAGAAGGGATTTGCCAAACACCCTCCCTGGTGCTCTGTTATGCAAGGTAGTACGATGTGTGTGCTCTCCTTCCTCAGAGCTGGAGCCTAAAAGCATCCGTATTTAGTCCTCCCATCCCCCTAAATCTTCTCCACAAAGGACACTGTCACCACCAAAGCTCTGCAACAAGGATCGTTTATATATCTGACAACCTTTAAACCCCCAAAGAAAGGGAGAGGGGAGCGGTAAAGCTCTCTGAAGAGCTCTTTGGTGGAACAAGCAGAATTATGAGCAGCAGGAGAAATATGAGTAATTAAGACAACAGTATATCTATATCTTACAGCTGACAGAGTGAAGCTGCAAGTTAGCTCTGGGCAAGATGTTAGCAGAGGAAAGAACTGAGCAGACTGTTTCTAATGTTCGTGTTGAAAAGCCAGCCCAGGAAAAGGGCTAAAGGGACAATTTCATTAAAAAGAAGGAAGTAGGTTGGATTAAGAGAGCAGTTAGATGCGGACTTGTGACGTTAAAGGAGCAGGTCAACAGCTCTCTGTCACAAGACAAGCAATCATTTGGGGAATCAGCCGATGTGCCACTCTTGCTGTTCTTAAAAGAAAACGCTCTTAAATTATCTATGGGTGGCTTATACAGAAAATTAATGCTGGGGAATGGCATCACGGCTCAAAACAAAGCCCTGGGGTGGACAGAGGCTGCGGGAGGGCAAAGCCCAGCAAGCCGGGATGTTTGCCATCAAACAGCCCAAACCAGGGGCTGGTTTTAGGCAGTGGGCACTGACCGGAGCCGGTGTGATGGCCAGGACACAGCCCTGGCTCCTGCCTGTCCCTGCCCTGACCGGGCTGAGCCGGGGCTGGAACCACCCCGGGAAGGGCCGGACCTGCTCGCACCCCACAGCCCCTCTGACAAGTGCATCCCCTGGATGGGAGTCCTTCCCGGCCCCCGACGCTCCGCACGCTCCAGCGATTCGCAGCTGGCAGGACGGCCCTTTGTGGCTCCAGCAGCATGGTTTATAGCAGCCCCGGGGCTGTGTTTTCCATCCAGGATATATAAGTGAATTAGTGGAAAATTTGAGCTTACACAAATCACGGGGCCAATGCGCAGTTTGTCACGGCCAGGCAGCCTTTTCTCCGGGCTGAATCCTCGGGCTGAAGCCACGAGGTGCGGGGAGGAAACTGGGGGCTGCATCCCTGGGTCCTGAGCCGCGGCTGGGGCTGGAGCTGGGAAGGGAAGTGCTGTTAGATGAGAGGAGGGAAAGAGACCAAGGGCAGCTCCCCATCCTCACAGATTGATTGCGTGGCTGGCGCAGTCACCTGGGGCCCGGGGCCGAGGAGGAGGATGGATGTGGGGATGTCGGGAAGGAGCCTCCCTCGCCTCCCAGGCTCCATCCGCACGGAGCAGGAGATGGGAATTACCCCAGTGCAGAATTTGCGCCGGAGAAATGGCAGAGGGGCTGCTCCAGATTCGCGTTATTGTAAACAAGAGCAGCGTTTACCCAAATGGTGAGAGCTGGGGCGAAGGCAGAGCCAAAGGGCACCAAACGAGGGTCACCAGCTGCAAGTGCTGCTGCCACCCAAGGAGGGGAGCTGCAGTCTGCAGCAGGGTGGGGACAGGGGAGCCTGGCAGGTGCCAAAACCTCTCGCTGTGGATTTCAAGGGGTTGTCGTGTGTGTCTCTCCCAGCATTTGGGACACCCCAGTTTCTGGCTGAGCTCCTTCCTGCTGTGCCTTGCCTTATTTGCACCTACGAGCCCCAACACTTCTCAAGCGTTTGCGTGGCCCTATCAACAGCACCAACACTGATTTAGATTAAAAATACACCTGGAATAGACGCTTCACAGTGAAGAACAGCACAGATATTCCCTATCTATTTTCCTTCCCTACTTTCTCATGGATCATGCCATTCCTGACCATTCCATCATTTATTTGGTGTAAAGAGGCTGAGGCGAAGGGTTTTCTTCCTACAGGCAATCCTCTGCCATTTTTTCTACTATAAAGAAGTAATTGGGGCTGTACAAGGAGCCCGGGTACCCTCTCCTACACAAACCCGCATATTTCAAACCACAAACTCTAATGACTCCTTAAAATACACATTCATATTCAGCCCATAAATCAAAACAGAAAGTCAAATCCTGCCTGGAGATCGAAATCCTGCCTTGTAGCTCCATTGCATACCCAAGGTGTCACAGTGCCTGTGGATTTCTGCCTCCAGCTTCAGCCACATCCTTGCACTGATTGAGAGCACCAGAGGATGGAGCCCATAAAAATTCACAAATTTCTCACTTTCCCAAGCACTAAAATGCAGCTAAAATTAGAAAAAAATGCCCCCCTGCCATTTTGTTGACTTGTCAATGTGTTTATTTACTCACTCAGCCCACAGAGCAATCGCTCCTTGGAAATGCAGAAATGGTTAATTTCCCACCCCAAGACCAGGGACAGGTACCCAACTTTTCCCCTGTGCCAGGAAAAGACAATCATGAGGCTGAAACTGCTCACTGGCTGCTCTTCCCACAAAGGTGAGCATCCTGACAATTCTTTGGGATATATTGTCAGAAACAGAGCTCAGAATTTCATATTATTATCATATTACAGACGGCATTCCTTTGATAAAGGGTCAGAGATCGGGAAGACAAGAAAAATAAGGAAATAAAGCCCAGCAACAGACAGATCTTTAGCTGGCATAATTGGACACCCAAGTCCAGGGAACGGTGTCCATTAGCAGGAGTGGGTGATCTGACCCATATGCTTTGCCACTTTCAAGTATAAAGATTAGAACAAGGCGCCTAACAGCAGAAATGGGTTATATTCCTTTTCAGAGAGGCTCGGGTTGCCTAAAATTCCAGAGAAATTTCCAGCCTGCCATCATAAAGGCTTCAAGGCTGTTTACCCAAACTTCTCAATAGCTCCTTCTAAAATAGGATGATGAGCAACCATGTTGGGTAAGACAGATTTTTAATGTAATCTGTTTATAGTTTTAGAACAATTTCCAGAATAGAACATTTTTTAAATGTCCTGAGCCTTTTGCATTCTCACTTTGATCATCTCCCATCACGTTATCGTTCAGAGCAGAACGTGATGGAGCCAGGCTAACGAAGCTGCCAGAAATGACATCAGAAAGCCAAGTGACCTGAAAAAAAAGTGCTCTATTTGAGCACCACACTCTTCTTGAACGTTTTCTTTTTTGCTTTTTTAAAAATACATTTTAATTAATGTTTTACTTTCACTGGATTTATCTTACTTGCATGAAAGCTCAGAGCTTGGTCTCAGAAAAAACTCCTATTGAAAACAAAAAGAGCCTTATTTGGCCAAGGGAAGGCTGTAGGAGGTCCTCAGATAACAATAACTAACAATTCTTTTTGGGGTTGAATAGTTTCAGTAAGGAACACTTTCTGAGGAGGTTAACTCTAAATAATAATTGTGGATTTTGCAGCCTGTGGAAGGCAGAGATTGCTCTCTGACAGAGTTTATATTACTAACTTGATGCAAGCAGACAGCTGCAAAAATGAAGTGATATCAGTGATAAAAATATTCTTTCTCCGTGCAGGCAGGAGGAATTGCATGGAAGCAAAGGGCAAATCCCAGTGGCCTCCGTGGACACCATGATCCAACAGATGAAGAAGGGCCTGGCTGATGTGGCACGGCTGATCCGTGCACGTCCTGACTCACTGTGCACTTACTCTAAATATTTTTTAACTCCTTACATTAAATTTCACAGAGTTACCTTGCCTTCCTTAGGAAAACTTTATCTACACAACATCATTTACTGCCCTTTAATTCAAGCCACGTCAGAACTGGCAAATAACTTGGTTAAAAAATAAAATATCATAATGATGGCCCCCTGCCTTTTATCTGGCGCGGAAATAGATAATTTCTAGTACTAAAAATGATTAAATTTGGTGCATTTCCAACTTGTATTTTAACAATGCATTACCTCCTGAATTGCTGCATAAATATTAATAGACAGCCTGCTATGGAACTTTTGCCCGTGGTGCCCTTGGAGAACCATAATCACGGCGAGGGGAGCAAAGGAGATGAGAGAGAGCCCTGAAGATGGAGGTTCTATCCCCAGCTTCACAGAGCTAGCCCGGGTCAGGCACTTTCTGTGCAGTCTCACAGATCAGCACTGTCTCAAAGCCTAGACTTTGTCTGGTCTCTGGTGGAGATGAAAATCCTGCAGACATTAATGTGCCCCGTGCTCCTCTGAAATACAACCACAAAAATCCCACTGATGCCAAGGAGAGTGCACCGATTTTTCTCCAAATTAGCCAGACTTCATTTTTGACATAGCGTGTGCTTTTAAATTTCGTCTGCAGATGTTTGCTCCTCTAATCACCCCCAAAATGGGTACATGGCATTTATCTACCTGCATTTCCTCCCTCTGATATAATCTCATTAAAAGTCACGGCCGCTCTGGCTGCCATTTGAAAGAGGCCAAGTGCCCACAGATCCCCTGAAGTCATGCTCAGCCTTCATGAAAATTGGCCAATTATTTGGTTCCCTAAATATGGACTTTGGGGGCTGAAATTCAGGATATCCTCTTGGAAAACCTTTCTGGTCTGCCATAAACCAGCTCTCTGAGAAGGCAACACTACTGATTTTTGTCACCCTAATACAAGGACACCACTTGAAACCTAAAAGGCACGAGGAGAAAATATTTCTGCCTGCAAACAGCTATTGCCCAGCTGTGGTTTGGACACAGGTGGACTGTGCTAAGGGTTAAGTTAATTTAACTTTCACCAAGTTAGAAAGCTCTGAAAGTTTAATCACAAATGAACTCCAGTGGGCATTTTGGTAGCTCCCAGACAAATGTTCTCATTTTTATTCTTTATAGGCACTGCTCAAATCCTCACAAACCATATTTAAGGAGGGAGAAATTTCATGAGGGGAGGGATCTGTTTTATATGACAGAATAAGAGAAAAAGGCAACTTACTGTTTTAAAATTTAAATCCGGCCAAATTACCAGAAATGCTGCTGGAAACAGAACGCTGAGAATTCATTATTTTGTTTCAAAGTTAGTTTATCATAAATCTGCCCTCTGACACGTAATAACTAGTAACATTTCGAAGGTTATTTGATAGTAAGTTCAACAGTGTAGG
Source organism: Platysteira castanea (assembly GCA_013397175.1). Taxonomy (NCBI): domain Eukaryota; kingdom Metazoa; phylum Chordata; class Aves; order Passeriformes; genus Platysteira; species Platysteira castanea. The sequence goes on along the minus strand of VYXC01005337.1, from coordinate 26,096 downwards.
TGACTGAACATGTGAGCTGCATGATAATGAGTCCCAGGGGAAATCAGGCTTTAGGATGCAGGGTGAAGCATCCCTAGGCTTGTATTCAAATGGAAAAAACATATTCAAAAGTTTATTGTTTATCTCCTAAGAACATCAAATAATACACAGGCCTTTGAATCAAATGTATAAAGCACACTGGAGAGCTATTTGCTGGGGGAAAAATGCCTGATTTGATCCAAATTCAAAAAAACTAATAGCTCGTACACTGAAATGCACAGAGTGGTTTTGATATAAAAAGTGGAGGGGAGTTTTTGGGTTTGTTCTTTTGCAGAGCTACGAGGCACAGCCAGTCAATTTGCTCCTGCAGCAGGCTCTGGAAAGAGGAGCTCGACAGCTTTAAACCCAGTTGTTCTCAAATCCTCTGCCTTTTGGTACAATAGAGCCCCTTAAGTGTGACAAATACAAATTGCCCTGCTCGGCCTGAATTCCATCTCCAAAATACGGTGGCGGTAATTGATTAATTTGTAGTGTACAAACTAATTTGAAGCCAATACTGAAAGTGAAAGGGTTTATTTCTCAGCAGGGAGGGGGGTGCAAAGAGCCCGCTCTGCCAGGATGACGCAGTCCCACCTCTCTGCTCATTAAGCCCTTACCTAATGAATCTGGTGCTGCCCTTATCAAAGTCTGGGGTGGTTTGGGCATTGGCTGTGCTGGAAAAGCACGTGAGACAGGACTCTTTTATTTATAAAACCTCTGCACGGCAAGCGCCGAGGGCAGGGACATTCCAAGCCCGTAACCACGCAGCCACTGGCACCCTGCCACCCCACTGGGAGCAGGGATGGAGAGATGGACACGGATCACCCACCTGCTCCTGCCCTGCTGGGCATGAGCCATCCACAGCAACACATCACTGCTCATCTCCAGCCCTGCAGGGTTTGCAGAAGTGGGAAAGTTTGCAGAGGAGGCATCGTGTTTAAGGATCACGGAGTTTGGATATATCAGGTGCTGAGTTTTCATCTCCAGAGAAACATCTGCCCCATTAAAAGTGATCAGGCAGGACTGCTGTTGCTCAGGGGCACAGCCATACCTGGCAAGGGAACCGGCTGCCTTGCAGAGTCACCGAGTGGCTGAGGTTGGCAAAGACCTCTAGGATCATCCTTTTATAGTTGCACAGTCCCCTCTGCACCACAGGCTGTTATTTCATAGTTAGGACATTGAGAACAAAATTAGCCTTTAATTTCAAGGTATCTTTCAATAATAAAATCTATTTTTCCGCACATCTTTTTAGCTTGTCCTCCTTTTCTTAACTCGTTGCTTAAATCATTATACGCCGTGTGCCTGAACAGTGAAAAGTTACACAACATCTCTCTTACTCAGCATCACCCTATCAGTCCTAACTCTTAATATTATGATTACTTTTTTCAGAGATGCAACTGGCAGAGGTTTACTGACACACCACAAATCCTAATTATCATCAAAACTCTAAATTCTGTGTTAATGAATAGCAGAAGTTGAAATGCTCTTTTCTTGACAAGTTCTGAAATACCCATTGAATGTTTGTTTATTCACTTCCTATATCAGTATATATTTCCATCCCTTAACTTTTGGAAAACAACAGCATTTAAATAAGCAAAGGCAAAGGTAAATAAAACCAAGCAAACGGGCAATAATTCTGTCTAAAATGCTTTTTACTATTTTTGAGAAGGAATTACCGCATAGGAGACAATTGAACCCTAAACTCCCACATCTCGGAGAAAATATATTTAGATGGCAAACTTTTTGAATTCCTTCCTTGAAATATAATCTTACCCACTGTCCAACTTTTGCTAATGTTTACACGTGGAAGATGCACTGAGGAAATTAGAGCTGTATTAAAATAAGACACGAAGAATGGCCTCGGAGCTGTTAGTATGAAAATTAAACAAGAATGGGCTGAACTGGATTGACCTCAAACTTCTGTTTTTATTCCATAAAAGAGTTAAAAATGCCCGTTGGAGCTGCAGTGAGCCCTGCCCAGTGCTGGGATATTAAACCCTGCATAAATCAGGGGCTCATTTTCCTATCAGGCGTTAAAGCTCCCGGCTCCGTTATCGGAGGCATCCGCGGATCCACGCCGAGCGCCTCGGCTCGGGCTCCGGCCTCTGTGTGGTCTTTCAGAACTGTCGTTATCAGCTTTCTGTTTATTATTGTGCTCAGTTTAAAGGGAATTTGCCAAGTGATCCCTGGACTCCAATCTTTAGGCCTGTTGTCAGGACAAATTAATTTCTGTGGAAACCCACTGTGCCTCAGATACCATCTAGGAAATGTAGGATTAATGGAGTCCCTGTACAACACGCTTTGTAGTGCGCTGCTGGGGGAGGGGAGCGGGGCTGCCGAGGCAGAAATCTCACAAATAAAGCCCCTGCACTTTGGGGGACTTTGGGGGGACTTCATCTTTTTTTACTCCATCAGCTCACATTAATAATATTTAAAATAAAGCCCAGTCACCAAAAGGAACGGGCAACTTTTAACAAAAGAGCAGTGAATGGAAACTCTCAGCTGCCAAAGATGAGGGACCTGAGGTCTAATTATCAATATTTTATATTTTACCCGCTCCAGCCAATCTCACCAGTAGGAAAAACAGGATATTAAAAGAAACAGTCTCCTGTGAATCTTACTAGAAAATAATGAAACTCTACACATGATCCTTCGGAAAAGGGGTATTAAAGCTGGATTTCCTACAGGGCTGGGTCATTGCCGTGCTAGCTGACATTTGGGGCTGTTTTGAACAAATGTGTCTTATTTCATTGTTGAAAATGTTTGTCTGTTTTTGCAATAAGTAAACTTAAAAAATTATTCTCCTGGAAAAAAAAAAAGGAATGATTATGTCTCTTAGTGATGGAAGAGAAGAGAAGAGAAGAGAAGAGAAGAGAAGAGAAGAGAAGAGAAGAGAACTCCAATACATTTTTATCCATCTTTTCTCATTTTCAAGAGGATGATCCTGCCCACGGTGAGATACCCAGGTTTAATTTCAAACATATTGGGAATTCTTGCCCTTATTCTTTTCTCTCCAAAGATAAATCAGTTGATAATATACAGGACAAAGACAGCAGACCCACAGGTCCATATTCTTTGTGGTTTTATATCTTGTGACTCCTCTGTGGAATCAGAGAGTTAAGTTAGCCCAAAGTGGCACAAAAACACCAACGGGATCACAAAATAAGACAAAAATTAATTTCAAAAAAACCCAGCTAATGCTCCTTTCTAAACACTGAAGTAAAATCTGACTTCCTAGCACATTGTTCCAATATTACCCTGGTAATAGCAGGGCTAATTTGGCAGCAGAGCATTTTTAGAGCACTCTTAATACCTCACAAGCCTGGCAGATGCAGAGACTGCAGCTCCTCTACCGTGGCTCTCCAGCTCACAAACACCTCAGTGCACACTGCTTTTCCTTCTTAGAGCATTGCAAAAATCCCTGGCTTCTGTGTGACCCCACAGTTTGGAACAGCATTTATGGACAAGGTTCATTTTGGGAGGTTGATTTATCAGTCTTAAGATCACTTGCATGTGAGAACTGCTTTCATTTTATTCAATATTCCAAAAGAGCATGTTCTTCCCTAACTAAAACATTTAATCTTGAGAGACTTTTATATGCTCATTTTTAACTATTGCAGAAATTCAATTAACTCCATAATTATGAACACGATTTCCATGGAGAGTTACACGTGATTTGGTGGTAGCAGTTACATGGCACACACATACACTCTGGTTTATGATTTCAAAACTTAGAGCAATGATAATAAAAGCCAAAAAATCCCAAATATCATCTTCATTCTTTGGGTTACATGTACAAATGCTTTTTTAAATGCTGTTCATATTTTTTTCCCCTGTCCATGGCAGCAGTTGGAATAAGATGATTTTTAAGGTCTCTTCCAACCCAAATCATTCCAATATTCTACAATTTTGGTGATGAAAGGTTTAATTGTAGAAAGCACATTATTTGCGACCAAATAGGCTGGACTGCCAGCTGATCAAAGTCACCCAAACTGTGACAATTCACCCCAAACCTGGCCCCTTTAACTCATTCCACTGCAAACTCCCAGCAAGGGCAGTAAGTGGAGCTCCAGCGATGTTTGCGTGGAGGGGGAAAGAGAAACTAAAATAAATTAGGAAAAAGAAAGGAAAATATCTAAGTGAGAGAATGAGGAACTCTAGAAAGTCTTTAAAACTTTCCACAGGGGCACTGCCAAGGAGCCCAGTGCCCAGCCCAGCAGGTGCTCCGGGTGGAGGTCAGGAGCGGGATGTGCCCGGCTGTGCCAGGGGCTGCCTGGCAGGAGCCAGCCCACCAACCCTCCGCAGGTGGCCACGAGCCGGGGCCGTGGGCTGGCCACCCGCCAGCCTCAGCCTGAGCCCTTCCCTGCCTTGGGAGAGCTAAAACACGCCCGGGTTTCAGCACTCGAAGAGGCGCCAGGCGGGGTTGGCAAGGGCTCTGAGGATGTTACACTCTGGGGGTTTTAGGGCTGACGTGGCTGAAAGGAAAGTTTGGGAGGACAGGCAGGGTCTGGTTATAGTCAGGGAAACAACGAGTTCAGGACAGGCTCAGGCTGAGTGCAGAAATACCTGGGTGACATTCACCATGCCGCTGTCCCACAGCTGAGGATCCGTGGCACCTCCTGGGCACAGGGATCCACCAGCTTCTCACCGTTCACACCCTCATCACATCAACACTGCACAACCAGGGCACGTTCATGGCCAGGCAAAACCACCAAGGAGGACAAGGAACTAATTTATCGGGGCTGAAATCATTGCAGACATTCCCCAAAATCACTCTGATATCACTCGTGCAGCCTTTGGTGACACCACGCACATCCTCTGCTCCTGTAACCCAGCCTTGCTGCCCAAATTTCAGCACCACCCTGCCCAGTGATGTCAGCTCAAGGCCCAGCCCCACATTCTCCTCTTAATCTGATAAAACCCCATTTCTGCTGATACAGCAACATCTACGGAGATCTCCACCTTCACCCACCCCTTCTACAAGAGCTTTGTTCCCACCTACAAGCGCACAGGTGGCAAAGAGTCCCTCAAACCACATCCAGGGTTTCATCCAGAGATGCCCGTGGACTTCAAACACACAAGGAATCAACAGTCTTTTACCATAATCACTCTTCAAGTAATTGAAAATCAGAATTACCCATGTGGCTTCTCTACATAAAAAGTGATCTGCAACCTCCAAATCTGAATTCCAAACATGTTCGTGTGAAACATTCGAAATACAAAATGCAGTTCCAGCTCAGTCCTTGGTGGATGTCAGGCATGGCTGGAAAACTATTGCAAGTGTTATTTTAAATGGAAAAAAGTGAAAGGTGTAATAAGAATGGAGGTCAAAGCGTTTGCAGCCTTGCCAAGGGTTAGGTCTCACCAACAGAGTAAAATATTCAAGCTTTAACAGAAAGCTATAAATGCAAATATATATAAAATGAAGCATAAAATAGGCTTCTTATAGAAATTCATCTCTCCTAACATGAACAGTACAAATATTTCACAACATGTCAAACCCACTGTATCTGTACATTCATACTTTCCTCACTCCTGGCTCTATAACCACACAGAAACGTAGTTTAACAGCACTGGTAACAGTTTTCCAATCTTGGGGCATGCAACATCTATCCCAAGGACGTGGTTAATAAATGGCAACAAATGTAAACAAAAGGCAAAGGAGACAACAGCAGCAGAGGGCTCAAACCAGCCCCAGCACAGCCCAGCTGCCCTTCCCCTCAGCCATCCCCCAAACCCACCCCAGATCCATCCCTGCAGATTGAGCTGCCATGTGGTTGTTTTCTAAAACAACATCTCACTCTGCTGTGGAAGAAATTTAGTCCCTATTCCTCTTTAATATTCATATGGAACAGAGCTACATTAACACTAAGTTTTAATTTCAGAAACAGTCTGACATTTACCGAGAACAGATTCCAGCCCTGGTTTCACACCAGGGTTTTTTTTTCCATTATCACTCTTATTACTGGTATTAGTATCACTGTAGAAGTGATTAAAAGGTCCTGGATGTCTTATTAAAATAGTCTGGATCTACCTCCTTCTTCAGCAACAAGATACAACTGTTGTTTTATAAATGGGAACCATCTTCCTGGAAATTAAATTTGAAGTATTGCCTGTCCCTCTTTTCCTTGTGGAATACAGGCGCGTTTTGCTGTTTAAATTGAACATAAGAAATACTCTAAATATTTGAGGCAGAGTAAAAAATAGTTATTACTGATTGCTGAACGCTCCCCAGATCTACTCATAAAATGTGAAAATAATAAGAAAGCGGCAACAAACAACTCCTCAAAACTCTCAGGGAGGTTGAGCAGAGAGATCCCTCATGGAAGGCAACAGTTTTGGTCCCTGCATCTATTTTCAGGTGCTCATTTCAGCACAGGCTTATGATTTTCCGAAAGGGCTGGTTTAGCTGCAATTTTGGAAAAATGCATTTTTGTTTCCCGAGATAGCCCGGCAGTTTAAGTATGAATGTTTGTGTCTCAGAGCTCTTTTCCATATCCTCCACTAAACAGGAATTCAAAGAGTCTTAGGCGTAGATTAAACGCTTTCAAAAATCAATTCTAGGCTGGCACAGAAGTCAACCAGTCTGACCTCATGATTACAGACTAAACACTTCCTTAGGAAGCAAAGTGGAGCAATATTTCATGTTTCAATGATTATTGAGATGCACCACCACAAATAAAAATGAGAAACCGTGGTGATATTTTAAAAAGTTTATCTGGGGATAATTCCATGAGGAATTAAAAGAGGCCTCATCAGAGGGGTGGGATCTTGGAGTATTAAAATCCACTAACAAAAGGCAGTATCTGATAAACAGCTCATCCAAACTCTAACAAACACTTTGGATTTCATGGAGCATTGAGAAAAAACCATATAACTCAGTTTCTACCTGGTTACTCTGATTTTTTTACTGCTGGAACCTTAATCTCAAGACACAAAATGGCAAAAAAGCAGCAGTGAGATATGTACTCATCCTAATGGCTAAAGAGCGTCTTCCAAACTACCTCGGGACTGATACAAAAATAGGCTCCTTCAGTTCCCTATTCCTGAGGACAGAGCTCAGATTTAATGCCCAAGCACTCCTGTGCCTTGCAACAGCATTTTTATTTTCCTTCTTACGAGTATCAATAGCAGGGTAACCCCTGAGCTTTCACGTAAACGTCTGCCTTGGTTTGATCCTCTAAATGTGCTACCCAGTAATTAAATCCAGTTTGTATTTTTAAAGTGCACATGGAGCACTGTTCCACGCAGAGCCAAACTGCCTTGCATTTGTCTCCACCATCTCTCAGTTCTGGGAAATCCATAAATTCATTTGTCAAAGGTAAAAATACTCCAGCAAAACTCCTTCTAAATCTTTTGAAATGGTTTGTTCAAACTCTTGACATAGCGTTTTGCTCTAAACAAATTTCTAGACAACCCTGTGATTTTCCATCTCAAAATATACTGTTTCCCTGCCATGAAACTAGAACAGAGGGTCTGAGAGAAAGGAAATTATTAAGCATTCTAGTGGGTTTTTTTCCAACAAAAACTAAGATAGAGGTCAATGAATAAGTATGTGCAGGCTGGAACTTAAATCCTCTGGGGTGACTGTAGGCTAATTAATAATTAATGCCAGAGACATGGTGTTTGAAATGCAGATGTGATAACTGGAGGCCTGGCAAAGCTGTTCAGAGGAAGCAGATTTGGATGCTATAGGGAATAGGCACTCCCTTGCCGGCTGGCTCTGAAAGCAGACCTGGGTGCAAAGCAGGGCCTATGGTTTAGATTATATTCCCCTCAGCTGTTAATTACCTGAACCTACTTTGAAGTTTTTCTCTTTTTATCCTCTGCATGAAAAGAGATTGGTTCAGCCAAGGGACTTGAAAAAATGATCAAATACATGGAGTAGAGGAGGGGAATAGAACTTCAGATATAAAAAAGATAAGGAAGAAAAACACTCAGGGAAACACACAGGAACATATTAGGAAGTGCCCAAGTGTGGCTCGATGTTTCAAGCGAGTTGTGCTGCTCTAAGTTATTTCAGCCATTAAGCAGAAACCCTCCCGTGTTTTAGGAACAGATTTGTTAAAAGGGACCTCTCGCTGTATGTATAGAGTTTACAGTAATTATTTGATGAAAGTACCATAGGTGATTTCCTATGCTATTTTTAATTCAATAAAGTCATTTAAACCTCCTAGTGTTTGGGGCTATTTAATGAGGTGTGCAACATTAGCAGAATCACCAATGAGCTGTTACTACAAGTATTCAGATTTTGCTAAAAAACGCTCATTTTTGCCAAGGAGACAGACGAGCACAGGGTGGGCTTCTCGCTGCCCCTGCAAGGAGAGGGGGCAGATGCCCTCAGCATCGCGGCTCCCTGGGCCTCCGGGGGCACCTGAGGGCAACAGAACCATTTTCACAGCAAGTGGGGAGCGAGGTGGGCCAGCGGGCCCTGGCAAAGGCTGGGGTGGGGAGGCGGGGGNCCCCGGGCGCTGCCGGCCTCGCTCGCCCGGAGCCGGCCGGGTCCCTGCGGCCGGAGGGGCCGCGGAATCGCCTCTCGCCCTGGCTCGCTTCGCAGTGACAGGTCGTTCCCTTTTCAAAGCGACTCCAGAGTCGCTTTTTTTGACGCTCTTCCCCGCTCGTTAGAGCCCGCCCGTTCAAAGGCGAAACTTCCCAGCAACTTCACTAAAACCCTTTGAACCGAGGGAAGACAGTGGTACAATAATTTTTTTTCTGGCTCTGCCTTTTTTTCTTTTTTTTTTTTTCTTTTTTTTTT
>VYXC01005336.1:0-14595 GCA_013397175.1 Platysteira castanea | reverse complement strand
GCGTCTCCGACCTTTCTTGGCTCGGGCATGGGATGTTTTAAGATCAAGAAACAGCCATAAAACATCTTAAAAACAGGCAGGAGACCATAGAAGAAACAGGTTTTGGCGTGGTTTGCAAGAGGAGAGAAGAGGAATCCCATGGAGCAGCCCAAGTGCTGGATACTCCCAACTTGCTGTGAAATTCCAGCCAACCTTTGGGCAAAGGTGTGCGATCACGTTCCCTCCTCTTCCAGCACAGGGATTATTTAACGGGATGATTTTAAGCCTGGCTTTAAAGAGGAGTTTTGTGCCCCCCACTGGGTGAAGTTGTATAAGGAACAGTGGTAACACAAGAGTTGTCCTGGCCCTGTGACAGCTCTGGGGCTCCTTGTGTTGTACGGGGAGTCACCCTCAGTCAATTACGGGGTACAGCAGGAACACTTCGGGTTCACCCTCAGGACGAGACGTTGTGCACGAGGAAGGACCTCGATCCTGTCAGAGTTCATCCCACAGAGGTGCTGGGGCTCTGAACTGGGTCCCCAGGGAACGGTCACGGCCCCAAGGCTGCCAGAGCTCCAAGGGTGCTGGGACAACGCTCCCAGGGACGTGGAATCAGAAAATCGGGGAATTGCCAAGGTGGGAAAAGCCCTCTAAGATCAAGTCCAGCTCAGCACTGCAAAGGCCACAACTGACCCTGATCTCCAGGTGCCACATCCACGTTTTTGGAACACTACCAAAGCTGGGGACTCCACCACTGTCCTGAGAACATTGGTTCCAGTGCTTGACCACCCTTTAGGTGGAGAAATTTTTCCTAAAAATGAAGTGTTTGGGATGATTCCTGGAGTTTCTTTAGTTGATTCTTGGGGTTGTCTTTTGCCAAGCCAGGACAGATATTCACAGATCCTTGAGGGTCCTTTCCAGCTCAGGATAGTCCACGATTCCACTGAAACTGAGGTCCCAAGCAGCAGCCAAGCTACTCACTGAGCCCAAGAGGAGGGACTGAAATCCTCTCTTTTCTAAGTAATTCCTACCAGACTCTGCTTGCTGAAACACCAGGTTCCTTCTTGCCTTAAAGGACGTCTGGAATGGAAACAGAAGGGGAATAAGATGAAAAACTTCCCAGCTATGAACGGAAGGTCAGCATATGAAATACAAAATGTCATATTTGTTGCTCAGCTGAGCAGGATTACAAGTGGAAAAATGCAGCCCCTCAGTCCTGCCGCTGAAAATAAACCAAATCAAACAAAAGTCCTTGAGTGCAAACGCGAGGATCAGAATTAGATTTCCTCCTAACTCCTGGGTAATGAAGTTCTGCCAGAGCCAGGAGTCAATTAAGGGGATAAATACTCCCATAACACACTAACACTTTGCATTTCTGGGGTATTTTGCTGAAGTAAGCACTTAATGTGATTATTGTGTTTCAGCCTGATTTAAGATGACAACTTTTGCATTTCTTAAATATTAATTAGCCTGGAATTTCTATTTATTTAAACTCGGAGGCAGCAAGTGAGTAGTTGTGTGACATACCTCTGGCTCATGGCACTTCTCTCAGCTGGGACAATAGAAATGGAATTGTGACCAATTAACCTTCCTGCCTGTCAGCAGAAAGGATGAACAGTGGCGCTTGGTGTGTTCGTTTGTGGAAATAATCATTCCATAAACCAGAAAAGGGCTCTGCTCCTCTGGATGAGGCTTTTGGATGCCTGCTCAGTGCAAAAAAAAAAAGGGGTTTTCATGGATTTTTACAGCTCTTTGGGTCCTGCTCTTCTGGAATTGAGCTGTTCCATTTTTAGGGACATGGTGCTGCACTGCTTTTATGGTGCCGTGGGGTGTCTGCCTCATACTTGAGAGGGTTTGGAATAATATCGTGGGAATTGGAATGAGAGAGATGTATTTTTTATACTGAGGGAGGGGTTAGATGGGATGTTGGGAAGGAATTCCTCCCTGGGAGGGAACAGAATTCCCAGAGGAGCTGTGGCTGCCCATCCTTGGAAGTGGCGAAGGCCAGGTTGGAGCAACCTGAGATGGTAAAAAGCATCCCTGCCCATGGCATTGGATGGTCTTTAAGGACCCTTCCCACCTAAACCGTTCCATAATTTCATTAAAAGGAAAGTCTTCCCTGCAGAGATGAAATATTTTCCACATCAGACCCCTCAGAGCACCCTGGGGTTGCCTGAATCTCTCTCACATCTCTCACATCTTACCCTGCGTTGTCCAAGAGCTCCCAGGCCAGCTGTGGGTTTGTGTCATCCAGCTCCTGAGTGGCAGGAGGCAAGGTGGGTATGGAAGCCTCAAATAATCTGAGATTAAAAGACTCTGGACACCCACAGCTCCTTTGGAATCTAACAGGAATGTGTGTACTCGACAGCAAAACCAGCGATTTTTTCCAAGCAGCACCAAGTGGAGCACGGCAAATCTCCCCCCAGGAATTCTGCTCAGCTTCTCCACCCCACTTATGGCCCTCGTTTGGCTCTCTTGGCTCTGCTCTCCATGTAATAAGGTGATGGTTGAAGGATTCCAACTATAATGGACCAGCTGCCATCAAATTCCCTCAAAACAGCTTTCCTTTAAATACTCCCTTCTTTCAGACATTGGGATGCTGACGTTCTTGCAATTCCCTGGAAGAAGCTGTTTGTCATCCTAGCAAAAGGGCGTCACTTATCTTGTTGATGTTTATTGAAACTTTAGATCATCTCTGGTTTGGACATGTATTTTTAGTTCTGTACTTTTTGACAGCGTTGTTGGTCCACGCCAGGGAACAGCAGAGCTAAAGCAGAGCCTGGAGCAGCTCTCTCCCATCTGTTCCAGCTCCCATCCAACCGTGGAGTTTAACAAGAGTTCTCTAGGAGGGCTCAGAGTTCTCCCATTTGTAGTATTTCCTACTAAAATCAGCTTGGAGAGCTGCCTGTGCAACACAGGAGAGTGTGAAGTCTTCGAAGAGACAAAGGAAATTGGAAATACCAGACTTCTTTCACATTTTCAGGAGTTCTGTTTAGTTTGATTGATGTTTAAATTACAGACGGAACAGATGGAGGGAGGGTACAGCAGGATGAGCTGAGCTCAGGCCCCCCGCTCCCCCAGGGTGGGAGGGGAGCCGGGGGGATGCATGGCAGAAAACGGGGTTTCCGGAGCCCCTGCGCTCAGGTCACGTGTTCTCGAGCTGTGTCTGTGATTGGATGTTTTGTGTGGCCCGCCCGGGGAGCGATGGGGGTTTCCCCGGGGAGCCGGGTCAGTCTGGGCGAGTGGCCGACCATGCTGGTTGGNGAAATAAAGACCTGATTAACACCTTATAAAACACCGTGTCCCTAATTCTTCCATGAGCCGAGGCTGCTTTCAGAGGCCATAACCGGACCGCGACACAGGATGAGCTGAGCTCAGGCTTTGACACTGTTATGAGGAATTAGAAGGCAGAAGCTGCTCATTGGGTTCTTATTTAGGGTCTATTTATGTTTCATTTGCCCTGATACTTCTCTCAGCAGCAACACATCCTTACCCAGGCTGGCCCAGCCCTAGAGACAAAGAGACATCACCAAGACCTAGTAAAGTGTGTTTATCCCAGCTCCTGAAATTCCCCAACAAGACACCCTGATTACTTCATGGATTTGTGTTGAAGATGTTTGGAAGATGTTTGGGGCGGGGGATTAAGGTCAAGCATGAGGGGATGTCACAAACTCTTGGCTGATCTTTTCTTTGCTCTGCAACCGGAATCGTGGGAACTGATCCAGCACCAAGACATTCCTCTCCTCAGGGTTGTGTTTCTAATGGTGGCCTTGATTGGGCAGTGTCGCCACCACTACGGATTTTTGCATTAATTAGTAATGGGTTAATGGTTGGACTTGATGGCAAAGTGTTTTTCTCAACCTGATTCCTTCATTCTAATACGGGCTTGGATTTTGCACGTGGATGTGGCTGCAGGGAGGTGAAATGTGAAATGTTCCATGCATGCGTGGATGCATTAATTTAACATATTCAATGCAGTCAAGACTTTCTGTAGACAAAAAGTTCCTTGTTGGGTTTTTGATATCAGACTTTCTGGGCTTCAATCAGCCCTAAGGTTACAGAATTAAAGGAAATGAAGTAATTGAAATCCTCCCTTGCTAACACATCTGGGCAGCCATTTGGAAATGGAGATGTTATTACAGAAACCTAATTAAATCATCTCCATTTGCCCCAGCTATGAAAACACCATGCTATGTGGTGACTTTTCTCCAAGCAGCCATCGTAAAATCAGCACAAATTTTCCATCAAAACTGGACAATCGTGGCCATCAAACCAACGACTTCTGGGGGCTTCAGACCCGGGCTCCATCATTAAGGGCAGTTTTCGTGTGGAGTGGGAGGGATTTTTCTCCAGAGTCTGGACCTCAGAACTTCCCGGTAGAAAAAGAACTACAAATATTTCTTTTCTCAATGAAGAAAGAATTCTTTTTCTCAATGGAGCAAGAATTCATTTTCCTAATGAAATTGTTGGCTGTTAAAGTCCTGTCTCTATCCTTGGAGCACAGCAAAGCTGATTTTGAGAAGTTCCAATTGATTTCCTTCCTAACTTGTTGGAGGTCAACAAACAAGATCGGAGAGCTGTAAAAATGGGCTGGAAAGGAGTCTGATCATGGGTGTAAATGAGGGAGAGAATCTTTGAATGGTTTGGGTTGGAAGGGACCTTAAAGCCCATCTCCTTCCCTTCCTGCCATAGCAGGGATGCCTCCCACTGTCCCAAGGTTCTTTAAGCCCCGTCCAACCGGGCCTTGGACATTTCCAGGGATCCAGAGGCAGCTACAGCTCCTCTGAGAATTCCATCCCAACCACTTCCCACACTGCCAGGAAGGAATTTTTTCCCAGTATCCCATCCAACCCAACTGTCCTCCGGCAGTGGAAACACACTCCCCCTTATCCCATCCCAGGTCCGGACTCCACAACCTAAAATCCCTTATTAGAATTCAGAGTTTCATATTTACAACATGAAACTATCAAAGCTGTTTTACATAAGACTATGTGGAGCAATTGGAATGCTCTGCAGCTCATGAATATCCTGGTGAGGACAAAACAGGAAGAATGAGGCAGATCCAGAAAGAGTTAAACTACACCTTAGCAGGTCGGGCAGCTCAGCCCTGTGTGTGTCCCAGGCTCTTAAATTAGGATTTGTTTGGTTTTGTGCGCCTGTGCTGTGTCATTTTTCATTGTGCACTTCTTTTTCTGTGCTGTTTCTTGCTCCTCAGCTGGCTCTTTTAGGAACTCTCAATTGCTGACAGTCGAGCAGTGGGAACACACGGTGCAGAGGAGACACGGGTTGTTGTGTCCGCGGAGACACAATAAAGAGGCTCTTACACCTGCCAGGTTCAGCAGAAAGGAGGAAAATGAATGGATTTATTTACATTATCTCATTCTTATACACGTCCCAACTCCACAAGGGATTGGAGGACATGTCACTTCCTTCTCAATCCCACTGGAGAAGAAAGATGCTCATCAAAGTTGTCATATCACAAAAGGAATGAAAAACAGAAAATACCGTTAAATAAACATCGGCTATTATTTACATGAAACTGTGTGAAAAGAATCTGACTCCAAGGTTAAAAACAGAAGGCTTACAAAAATCCAGGGCAACAGGTTGTGGTCTCTCCTTTCCCATCTTTCCCCAGCACCGTGTTTTCCTTGTCAGATGTCAGATGTCAGCTGGGACCTGGTGGCTGTGCTCTGTGTCCTGGCACACCATAAATTCCCTGGGGTGTCCTTTGCCCCTCCTTTACTCCAACTCTCCTGTCTTCACTGAGCAGTTTTCCACCTGGATGAGTGGAAAGGCTCTAAAAATTGCTCATCAGCGGTAGAACCATCCCGGTGTAGTTGGAGGGGCTTGAAAAGGATCATTTTTGTTTCTTTTCGCCCGAATTTACCGACAATTGTGGCAGTCAGGGCTGGGAGCTGACTCACATCCACGACACTCTACATTTAAAGGAGATTTTTATTATTTTCCATTAATCTGTCCAAGACAGGGGAGAAGGTTTTCGAAGTTTCACAAATGGAGCAGAACACTCAGGGGCCGATGATTTTCAGTGGGAAAGGTGCAGGTAAGTGCTCTTTTCTACCTCTGAAAAACTTCTCTGCTCACGTTCTTCTCATGATGGAACCAGCTCTGGTGTGGTTTAGTCCTTGTTGCCTTAATCTGACGAGAAAAATCCTTCCAAAGGTATCTTGATGTGGTTTATCCCCGTCCACCTGAGAAGGATGGTTCTGGTCATAAAAGAGGTTTAATGTGTCTGACAAAAGCATCATGAGACCGAAGAGTGAGAACCTGGAAGTCGCCAAGTGCAGGGCAGATATGGAATTTATATTTTAAAAAGTGTGAGTTGTTAACACCAGAAATAACTACAGAGAGTCTCTCTCACTGAGTTAAATTGGTGGTGGCTGATGCTCACTGCACAGGGGGACCGGCTCAGACCCAGCTTTACATTAATTATCCCAAACTGGTGCTGGGGTTTTGGTGCTACGGGGCTTCTGGGACAGGACCTGGATCTTCCCTGGGATGTTCTTTTGGATGAATCCGATTTTTCAGGGCTAATTAAGCTGTGCCTGAGAAAGAAATTTATTACTCCATGCAGCTGGCGAAAATTGAGGTGAAGTAGATCGAAAAGAAATTGGATCATGACGAGAGAGTTCCTTGCTGCTTTTGTTATAAACACCAGAAAAAGCAGGATTTTTATTAGATCTTGTAGTTTTTTACATTTTTATGTGTCTCTGTTTTTTTCTGATGCCCCACAAACAGACGGACTTTGTTGAAACCCCTCCCATGCTGTAGAAGCAGAGTAAATCCAACAGTGTTTGTTGCTGTCTACGTCACGTGCAATGTCAGCCTCATTTCCTACCTCTGCCTGCAGCCCTTCTCCAGGGACACATTTTGGAAACATCATTTTGTGCTGCTTCTGTGTGACACTCCAAACTTGCAGCCACTGTGGCCAAATCATTATTTAAAGGACGAGGGGGCTGTACTTGCCATTGATTTATAACGCCGCTGGAATTTCACTGCCGTCTTTAAACTTCTGATGCCTTCTCCCAGCCACCCAGAAACAGAGACCAGACAGGAGTAAGGGAATAAAGGCAGGGATTTATTTGAAGGCCTTCAAGGCACACCCTGGGGAGCCAGAGGCTGCTTCCATAAAATGGACCCCGAGATGGACCCCGAGTCACGAGTTCTTGACACTGTTATAGGTTTGGTCCATTTGCACATCAGCATAAATTCACCAATTAAAACTTTAGCTCTCTTCAATTTCTCCACCTCTTTCATGGTCCCAGTTTATACCTTTGGGCCTAGGACAGCCCGAGTGTCCTTGCAAGCTCAGAGCAGCTTTGTTGTGTCTGTCTGGCCTAAGAGAGCAGCTCACGAGCTACAAGGAACTTCAGAGTTACACACTGGGCAGTACAGGATTTGAAAAATATAGAAATCAAAACCTAAGGCATCACTTCAATAGGAATTTACCTGTATGCCACTCCAGATTTTAATGGAGTTCGTATCACAGCAATAATAGGCTCAGGCTCAGCCTGTCCCAGCATTGCTTGTGAGGTTTAGTTAATTTTTTTTTATTTTTACAGCCACCAAAACCTTAAACAGAGCTTATGTGATGGGACTTCCACAGGGAAGGTTATGGTGCCTCGGAAAGGGAAACTAAAGTCAGATTCCTACAAGGAAACTCTTGCTGCAGTTCACTGCTAGTCCCAGCTTCAGTGGAAATAGGGGAATTTAGAGAGCGGTGAAACACAGAAACTTTGGTCCTGGTTTTAGTCCTGGGAGCAGGCCAGAGTTTTCCAGGTGGATCGAACAAGGGGTGAGCACTGTCCCTAAACTTAAAAACTCATAGGATCACTAAGGTTGGAAAAGACCTTTAAGATCGCTGTATCTGAAAGTGTTCAAAGTTGGATGGGCCTGGAGCAACCCCGGCTTAGTGCAAGTTGTCCTTGCCCGTGGCAGGGTTTTGGACCCAATTATCTTTAATATATCTTCCAATCCAATCCAATCCAATCCGTGGTTCCATGCTATGAAAGGATGGCTGACCCTTTTTGCAGCTTACTTCAACTATTATTTGTTCTGGCTCTTTTTATTTTTCTTTTTTTTGTTGTTGTGTAAAAAACTCTCAGTGTCTGCTTGTACACATTGCATGCTTGGCCTCAGGCCAGGAATAAGTTTCTGGTCCCTCCTGAGTCCATATGTTTAAATTTGCAAGGAGGAACAAACCCTCCAAGGAGTCCCCCAAGGTCCTTGAGTGCAGGCGTTTGCCCGGGGCTGTTTACTGTAACAAATAGATTTGTACAGCACATCCTGGCACTCGTCTCCCCACGGACACCGCGGCAGCAAAAGGGGAAGAAACCATTCCCAAGTCCTCAAACATTCCCTCCTGCAGCACCTGTCTCTGTTTTGAAAGACAAAAGGTGCACAAGAGGTGGTAGGGCTGCCGCAAGACCAATTGAAGATGTTTTATCCGTCGATCGATGGGAGGTTTCAAATCGCCACAATCAAAAAAGCACCAACAAGACAGGATGGAACAGTCAGAAGCTGGATGTGGGCAGCCATGATGCTTTGGGAATATTTGCAGGATGAGGGGCACTGTTCTGCTGTTTGTTGGGTTGGGCTAGAATGATTGGTTGGGTTGGAAAGAATGCATGGGTTGGAAAGGATGGTTTACTTGATGAGAGTGGTTGGGTTGAAAAGGGTGTCTGGGTTGAAGAGGGTGCTTAGTTTGGAAAGACTAGGTGGTTTGGCAATGATGGCTGGATTGAGAAGAATAGCTGAGTTGGAAAGGGTGATTGGATTGGAGATGCTGGTTGAGCTGGAAAGGATTGTTGGATTGCCAAGGGTGGTTGGATTGGAAAGAATGATTGGGTTGAAAAGTGTAGTTGGTCTGGAAAGGATGGGTGGGTTGAAGAGGTTGGTTGGGTTGGCGAGGGTGGTTGGTTTTGAAAGGATGGGTGGATTGGAAAAGGTGGTTGGATTGGAAAAAGAGCTTGGACTGGAAAGGGTGGATGGGTTGGAAAGAGTGGATGCGTTAGAAAGTGTGCTAGTTTGAAAGCAAACTACTGAGACACTTCAAGTCAGAAATACAACTTAATAGGAAAAATAAAATAAATGTAATAGTACAAAAACGAACAAACCAGTGATGATCGGGGTTGGTAGTAATCCAATTAATGGTGGCTGCAGTCCTCCTGGAGTGATGGTTTTGTTGAAGCAGTGATTCTGTAGGAGGGTCTGGTCTTCCTCTGGGAATCCAGTGGAAAGGGCTGCTGGTGGTGTTCCAAACCTCAGCTTATATCCAGGACGGAAAGCTTGGGTTTTCCCTCTGGACGGAGCATCTCACAATGGGATGATCTAATTTTATCAGCCATGCAGTGAGACTAGGTGGCCCATTAACAGAAGATATCCCCCTGGAGAGGGGAAGGGTTATGGGAGAGATAAAGAACTCCGCCTCACCTGGTGTCAAGAGTTGGCCCATTAACAGAAAATATCTCCAGGAGTTTACTGGGGATGAGTCATGAAGGAGATGGGGAGCCCTGTCCCACCGGTTTTAACAGTTTATGAAGGTGGTGAGAGAATACATACTTTTGGACACATCTTGCATTGTAACCAAGGACAGAAAGGATATTTGGATACCAAAGGATGCAGAATGAGTTTCCTAAGGAATGATGAACCCCATGATCCTGAGACAGGAAATTGAGTTAATCTCCAGGTGGCTGAGCAGCTGGTTTGGAAAAGACACCTTCAAGGCAGTGCAAGAAGAGTGAAGACCTCGAAGGCTCAATTCTCTTGCTCCTTCACTGCACGGTGCATCTTTGTGATGATGTGGGAAGGTCTCTCCTCTTCTCTGGACTTTGCCTCCCACTTGGATCACCTGAACCCCTCCAAACTCTGCCAGGCTTTGTGTGCGGAGAAAAAGGTGGGATTTGGTAAAGCCAGTGTCACACCTGGTGGGACGCCAAGACAAAGCCAAAACACATCACGAGCAATGTTGACCTCGCTGGGGACTCTCAATGGGCTTTGCTAAAGGACAATTGTTGGTACCACTGACATCTCTCATCCAAGGATATGCAAAGAGTCACTGATTGAGAGATTCCTTGCACTCACCACTACAGTGACTCCTAGGGTTTTTTGTGTTGTGCAAGAACTTCTGAAGGTCACATCTCAGCAGCACAAAACTTGATGGAAGGGGACACCTGGAGTTTGTGGCAGCCCAGAATACTCCTCGGACCGTACAGGGGGGTCCAGAGCCCTGCCAGACAGTTCGGAACTTGAGACTAAAGCACAGAACTCTATGCTTGAGCCGTGTCATCGGAGAAAACTACCCACATTGAGAGATGAAATGCAAAATAGGAAGAAAATGTGTAATTAGCTTATCTTATTACTGGGTGAATGTAGGTTTTAGATTTATGGAGGTAGGAGAGAAAAAAGCAAACATGGAGGGCAAAGGGCGGTGCCCCTTCCCCTTCCTCTTTCTTCTCTCTCCTCCATCTCCTGCTGTGACGATGGGGATGGGCATTGGTGGAGGCAGCACTGTCATGGTAAGAAAAGGTAGAAATTAATTGGAAAAAATTGATAAATAATAATACGTTGTAGAACTTGGTTGGTTTTCCTGAAAGAGATAAAAAGGTAAAAACAGCCTTCTCAGTCGTCATTCCTGCTGTGAATTTTGGCGGAGCAGCTCATGCTGTGCCTGCTCCAGACACTGAGAGATAAGAAACAATAAACAACTTGAACACGAATCCGCAGGAGTGTCCAATCTCTTGGCTCAGGCATGGGACTTTTTAAGATCAAGAAACAGCCATAAAAAACTCAGAGAAAAACAATAGGAGTTGTTAATCAAAGAGGTGTGAAGGAACAAGGACAAGGATAAGCAGCTCTTTCAGCGATGGAGGAATAGACAGACACTTTGTATATGCTGAGACTGACAAAAGTGACACAAATAGGAAAACTGATTTTAAAAATGAGGATTTCGTGGGAAGTCAGTGGAGTGGTACACAGGGAACAGACCTGAGATGTTGCCATCTGGGATTCCACGCTTAAGCCCAAGCTCAGCCTTTTAAGACCGGCCTCGCAGCTGTGGTAAGCTGTCGTACAGGAAGCAATGTGGATTTATGCTCGCTGGAAATCCCTTGATCAGGATCTATGGTGGTAATTATTCATGCTCACCATTCGCATTTGGAGATTAATTAACTCTTTGTGGTTCCTATAAAAAATATTTTCAACTATGTAACAGCTCGTGAGCTGTGAGCAGATCCGAAGCATTTCAGTGTCCATTCTACTCTGTGACAAATGGGCTTTAATTGGCTTTACACGTGTGGGGCTTGGAGAGATGAAGCAGATGAACGGGGAGAGGTAGGAGAGTTCTTTTAAGCAATAGTAAAGATGTGGTTTTGTCCTGCTGGGTTTTCCATGGGTGTTCAGCTTTATCTGACAGGGTGAGTATTTTAAATGATTTCCTACACTTGTTAGACCACTGGCTTTGCATTTCCTTTCATAAAGATGTTTGACTCGAGGTCTTCAGCTTAGTTTGAACACCCTAGGAATGTTTAAGAAATGTGTGGACGTGGCACTTGGGGACATGGGTTAGTGTTGGGCTTGGCTGGGAGAAGAGCTGGATTCCATGACCTCAGAGGGCCTCTCCAATGACTTTAAGATAATGTCGTTTTGCACTGACAAAATTGCAGGTTTTGTATATCCCAGCACATTTGCTGTTGAACATTTCTTAATATATTTGTTATTCTGGTGAAAAGTGTGGAGTGCCTGGAATACATAATTCCAGCTGCGACTGCAACGGCCTGTGGTGCTCCTGGAATGATTAATTGCAGAAGTCTTGTAATTCATTACTGTGTGTTTGTTTCCAGGGAAATAATGCATTTATGAAAGTGTACAAATGGCCTTTGTTAAGGTAACAGGGTCCTGTGTTGTGGAATCTTCCCTCAATCTGCTCAGTGGGAGGGTCTGAGAGTGACCAAGAGGAGCAAAGGTGACTTTTTGAGCTAATGGTGTCCTCATTGCTCATGTTTTCACAAATTTTGGGGTGTAGACCACAAGACGCTCTGAGTTGAGACTGACCAGGAAAAGAGAATGGAGAAAGTGACTCCTTAAGGTTCATCCAATTTTCTGGTTTCTGTATTTTGTCGGTCTCACACAGTTGTGACATTAAATCAAAAGAGAGTAAGTTTAGGCTAAATATTGGGAAGAAATTCTTTGTGAGGGTGAGGAGGGGCTGAGATGGAATTCCCAGAGCAGCTGTGACTTCTCTTAGAACCCTGAAAGTGTCCAAGGCAAGGGCACCCAGGGAATAGTGGAAGGTGTCCCTGCCCTTGGCAAGGGGTGGAAATTTGAGGTCATTTCCAACCCAAACCATTCTGGGATTCAATGAAAAACTTTAAGGAAGAGAAGGAAGGGAATTGAGATTCTGGGAGTAACAGATATGAAGGGTTAGCAGAGGTGGAAAAGGTGGATTTGAGTGTGTGAGAGGCTAGGAGGGGCTGCCAAAAACAATTTCTCCTGATCCACTAATCCATGGTTGCAGTATTTCCCAGGGCCTGTCTCATCCCCACCAATTGTGGCTGAAGGAACTGCACTCCATCCCCTTGGCTCTGCCGGGTCTCAGCTCAGCAAGGTGTGGAGCATTAAATAATTCAAAGTCCTCAGCCTCTGCATCGAGTATTTACAGCATTCCAATGAGCCTGTGTCGAGAGATCATGAAAAGAAAACAATTTCCCCAAGTAGTTTTTTGGCACTGGACATGCTAAATCTTGAACAACCTTCTCCTGCTAGATGGTGAAGCCAATTTTCAAATTCCCATGTGGAGCACGGCCTGTCCTGCCATGAGGATGGTTTCCTCGCTGTGCCATCGTCACCTGCTGCCAGTGAGGGAATAAAGAAATCTCAGTGGGAAAAAAACTTCCTGGAAATAATTTTATTGATGTTCCAGATTTGTTGAAAGAGGAGAACAGCGTGTGGGAAGGTCAAAAGTTTATGTGACTGTAAAGACAAAGAAAGATGTTCTCCCTGGCACTTTGAACTCTGATTTTAGAGTTAGGTTCATGCAGTGATGGTTTTGCAGAGTCAAGATTTTTGGATCGGGATTGGCTTTGGCTTTATGCCCTCTCTCATGCCCAAAAATAAATAAAATTTGCTTCCCTATTCCCCTCAACACTTAAAGGTACTAAAAGAAGCCCAGAAGCTTAAAACCAAAAAAGGAACTGATAAAGGGCTCGTGTTTACCTTCCATTCCCTCAAAATCCTCCAGGGAGCTCGTTCCTGAACCCAAGCTGCCCTGCAGGTCTGGTGTCCAGGCTGCAGACCTAGGGAGGTGCCCCCAGCAGCAGCTGATCCTTGTCAGAACCTCCTGGGTGGCAGGAGAGCGTCCCCCTTTCCCTGCTCTCCGTCTCTGCCAGGAATAAGCAAGTTTTGTCTTTAGTTTTGGCCACGTTAGTTTTCCTGCTTTGTTGTTTTTTCTCGTCACTCCTTGCAGAGGTTTTGATGGGGCTGCCCTTACATAACTCCTGCACTGACATCGGTTTCCTTGTTGCTTGAGGATGCAGAAAAATAGGAAAGACCAGGTTTCCCACAGTATTGGAAAGCCTCTTCACCCCAAAGGCACAGAACCCAGGGACAGGGACCTTCCTGGATTAGGCTGGAAGGGTAAAACCTCATCCAGTCAGACAGAACGGAGCTTTGATGGTTTTTCTTGTCTTCTTTTCATCCACTGTCTGTTTGCTTTCATAGGATCACAAAATCCTGGAATAGTTTTGTTGGAAGGGACATTAAAATCCTTTTATCCCACGCCTGCCATGGGCAGGGACAACCTCCCTCTGTCCCAGGGTTCTCCATACCTGGTCCATCCTGGCCTGGGACACTTCCATGGGTCCAGGGGCAGTCACAGCTGCTCTGGGAATTCTATCCCAGCCCCTCACCGCCTCCCTGCCCTCTGGCAGTGGCAAACCATTCCCTGTGCCCAGTTTGATTTCCCCCTTGTTCCTTTTGGTTTCCCCTTTCTCTCTTTTGGTTTCCCGTTTTTCTCTTTTGGTTTCCCCTTTGTTCTTGCTCCTACTGCAAAATGGGCTCCCCACAAAAACCCGTGATTTGGGTTGTGTGACAGCTCATACCTAGATTAAACTCTCCAGTTTGAATTTCATGGCTGTGTCACAGTGCAGATTTTCTTCAGGTTTCCCCTATATATTCCCCAGCACCATCAGAAAATCACGTCCCTCCCAGAGAGTGGCTGTGCTGCTCTCCTCCCCCTACCCCAGCAGGGCAGTGCAGCTCTGATAACGAAGAATCCAGAACCTTTAAAGCACAGGAATATTTTCAATGTTTGAATTCCACAGACACTGCAGAGCTGCACAGAGAAAACCCAATCCATCTCCTGCATAGTGAACTCAGTCTTCCTTCAATTTACTGGGTGAGAGGGAATACAAAACCACTCCACAAATGTGAAAAGCATTTTACAAGGGATCATTCCGTTCCTTTCTCCATTTGTTTTCCTGATTAATATGATTTTTAACTGATTCCTCTCTTAATTTTATATGACAAAATAGAATTCACCTAAATAGCCTTCACAGCGCCCCCGCTAATATTCGTTCTTGGCTAAATTTCCTGGGAAGAGTA
>VYXC01005335.1:0-64256 GCA_013397175.1 Platysteira castanea | reverse complement strand
TTTTTTTTTTTTTTTTTATTTTTTTTTATTTTTTTTTTTTATTTGTTTGTTTTTTTGATATCTGGCCTTTTCCTTCCATGTTACTTCAGGTCTTTTTCAGTTATTTTATCTCAATAATTACTATCCTCTCTCAAATGTTCATATTCACATGCTTGTCAATAGTTAATATTAACATTTGACTGCTTAGGTACAGACATCACTGACGTTTTCCTCTCTGTTACAAACCTTCCACCTTCCTGATATCTCCTCTTATATTGCACAACTGTTAAAAACAATCTGACTGAAACCAACATTTTTACTGCTAGTTTAGGTGTTCCTTTTTAAGGTGGTGGTCTTTAAAGGAGCATCCTGTAAAACATGGCAAAAAGACTAGCCAAAGCATTTAGTTTGTTATAGTCTAGCTTTGATTGCTGATGCCATTTTTTTTAGATCACTCAAGGTCACATACATCTATCATCTGAGTTCAAAGAGTTTCTCTGCATTGATTTTTCTTGATGGTTAGCTAATACTATGCAAAATGCTTTCTTTTCTGAGCTGTACTGTCATTTTGCTATTTGGTGTTGCAACAGAAAAACCCCACCCAAACCCGTGGAACCTATAGATGTAATGCATTCATACTGGGGCATAAATGAAAAAGCAATATTAAATTATTCTTTAGCCTATTGAAAATTACTTGTCTCCACATGCTGCCACTAGATTCTGTGCAGTCACACAGAGGATATGGTGTACATGCAGTGTGCATTCAGATACACACTGTAGAGCTAACTGTGTCTCAAATGCACCATTAGATACAGTGCACAGCCTTCAAATGCATAACTGGAGTCATGCTTAGAACAGAAACAAACTCAAGTCAGCCCTTTGGCTGGTTTTTCTGTAAGAAATTATTTTCTCATTCCCCTAGGTTGTGGTAATGATGATAAAGTCATGTGAAAATATTACCAAACAATTGAAAAAAAAGCACTGGATTGTCAAACTAAACCAAAGTAATACTCAGAAAGAATGTATAACTTTTCCTGTGAGGGGTAAGAAAGAATATGAAAATATCTGCTCAATATATACAGGATATTCTGTATGGAATTTATATATATTCTATGTTGTTTGAATGATTAATTGAGTGCCCTATTGCTTAGCTGATGTCACACCAATCAGAATGCAAAAAGACACCATTAAGAGAACAAAGCCCCCTGGCATAACTGACCCTTCCTGGTCATACCCTTACAAAATCCTGTTGGATAAAAAATACTAGCCATGAAAGCAAGCAAATAAGTTTACCGCTTTTCATTATTTGCTTTTATCAAAAAAATTAACATCAACTAAAGGAAGTGTTTCTTTTTAAAATTTAGAAGGAAAATGCAACAAGATATCCCTGAAAATAATTCCTTAAAAGGATTTATTTCAAAATGTGTGGACATTCATGTAGATAAGAATATCAATAATTACAGAATGAAAAAAATTGTAGTTGAAAGAACTTTAGAAGTCAGTAATCCCAGAGCCTCCCCCAATGTCAGAATAATTTTTGTTTGTATTATTCCTGACAGAGCTCCAGAGAACTCTTCTTAATAAATTCCCTATTCCATTCCCTCCACATGAAAGCATTGATAAGTTTTTGTCTAATATATCTAGACATTTTGTCGCCCAGTCAAAACAATTAAATTCTAGCTTAATCTATGTGTGTCTGAAGAACCTATTTTCTTGTTTTTCCTCCGAAAATGTCATAAGAGATGGTGGCAAGGCCATATGTCAGTCATGTGGGGAGTAAGACAGCTATCTTTTCATGCACAAAAAAGTTAAACCCTTAGTTTTTACCAGACTCTAGTAATAATTCCTTCTACATCATTACCTTTCAGGTGAATATGAATGATTTGCTTGATTAACATTTCTGGACTTTCTAGCAATCAAACATAAGCCTGACCTATAGCTTTCTGGCTTTTTTAACTTGTTTCCCTTCCTCTCCCAGCATGAACATCATTAGTCCCACCTGATTAACAAGTTGAGTTTTTTCAAGTTCTTTCTAATTAACTTTTGGTGGTTTGATTTTTTTCTTTTTCTTCATTATTGTGGCTGTATAGTCCTTTTACCATAGCTATCGGTTTTGCTGGCCACCAATCATTCTGGAGTAGTTGTACTCTTTTAAAAATGCATGTGGTGAGGGAAAGTAGTGACTTTTCCCTTAGATATTCTGTTAATAGCTTTCTGTGTAGACCATTTTCCATGTATTTTTCCTATGACAAGGAACATAAAGAACAAATTACCATGTACTTTGTACACTTTGTAGCACTTAGCTTCTATGCTCTTCAACTTTGCTTTTACCAAGACTATTGCACAAAACCTCTATGCTTTTTAGCGTGTAAACTAAATGGTGAGTGAAAGGGAGAGTCGCAAGCTAATCTCAGACAGGAATAACATAATAATTCTGTTCATGTTCACTGAAATGTGTGATATTAGTGAAGAAAACTCGACATAGATGCTGGTGATAACTGGTACGAAGGTTTCAATATCTATGTATTATCCCTCCCTAACCATCACCCAAACACAAAGGAAAAAAATACATTAGCTTGCACTTTTTTAATGGTTTAATCATGACATTCAGTTAAGTTTTTTTGCGGGACATGGGCAACTCAGAATTACGGCATACCTTGACTAATTGTGACTAATCGTGTGCTACCCTTATGGTATGGTATCCATATCCATCTGGAAGTAATGTATTCTGTGTAGGTTGTGTAATATAGGTATGGAGCATGTTAATCTGTTTCTTTTTCTGTATCATTTGTATGTCCTCAGATTCTCTTTTAAAGCTTTGGGGGAATTTACTTGGAATGCTTTTAGACTCAGAGTGATTTATAGTCTTCTCTGGAAGACATATAAACTACCTGACATTGTTAAAGTCTGAAGAGAAACAGATAGCAATATATTTCTTGCAAAAAATTTGTTATCTTAGCAGTTGTCTTGAAGTACCTTTCTAAAATATGCTCTTTGTTTTAAATCCTGTGATTTTTCTAGGAAGTCAGGGAACTTTCACTGAATGTCCAGATTTAAAAATATTGTGTCAAAAATATATATCCAGAGGTATTGTTTTCCTTTTGAATGCTGACAAAACAAAACAAAATGGTTGACTGCATCAAAGAATTAGGTGTTCTTAAATCTGACTTGAGAAATACCTGAATTATTGATGTATAGCTAGTTTGATATTGAGATGCATTTACTGATGGTGTCATAATAAACCATGGGACTGTGAAAGAGTCTGGTGCTCAGCCCTACATTTTAGGAGTGTTTTTGTTCGAATGACATCTCAAATGATGTACAGTCAGAGAAGGTATGAGAAGAGAAAAGAAATTGTGTATCATGAGCCCCAGACAAGAAGGGGAGAAGAACAAGGAATAAATAAATGACAACATTACAACATCTGTGTTGCATGAAGATGCTTAGTGTCAAACCAATACCAAAGTTCCCCAGTTTATGATGACAAGAATAAAGAGGTCAAGGGATTAAAACAGCCTCTAACAAAATATGCAGGATATTTTGGGAAGGGTCTTGATTCTTTTTCTAACCGTAGTAAACACACAATAGTATATGAAATAATAATCTTAGGACTTCTTTTGTCTTTTAGTTTAGTCATACAGAAACAATATTTTCCCATGAGAAGATCAATTGCACCAATATAAGTCGAGAGGTGAGTATAACTTACTATTTATACAAGCTTTCTGTAACTTTTGTACATACAGAAATATGTTATTATTGAACAACTAAAAAGAAAAACCAAAAGTTGTTACTCTCTCACTGAACAGCTGTGCATGCCCTATAATTGTCACCACAATTTCTAAAACATATAGCTTTCAGTACATTTAGATTAATTGAGTTTTCCTATGTAAAGGAAAGAACTGAATCTTCAGTAAAAAAACCACTTTTTGCCACTCTGGATACTGCTGACGAATCCTCAGAGAAGACGACACACATGAAAATAAATCAACTACACGTATCCAGCTGGAAGGAGCAGTTTCAAGGGGGAGGACTCCTGCTGAGGTCTGAGTTGAATTCTTTATGGAAGTAATGAACCTAGATAGGTTTATGAAGGTCAGAACTAGTGTTCTGCAAAACCATTGAATTCTGATTTGTGAAATGTTCACTCCAAACCAAATAATTTATTATAAATAAATTATTATTTATAATAATTTATAGATTTTGGTTTTTTCTGAGCTCTCCTAGCCTTGGGCAGATTTCCACCATGAAGGAATAGTGTACAGTTTTTATTAGATCTATTGAGGAAAACGTTTGCATGCATATTTAATCATCTGTGTAGCCTGGTACAGCATGTGATATTTAAGGAGGTAATTTTATGTAATAAGCACTGTAGACAAAATTCTAATTCATAATTTAATGTAAGGAAGTACATAGATCAATGAGATTTTGTCGTTCTAAGCCAGTTCAAGATTAAGCTGGTGTTAAAAATGGTGGGATAACTCCAGATTTGAGATAGAATTGTGGCCCCTTAGGCTTTGTATATTTTTGTATTTTTTCCTCCTTTTTTCTTCATAACTAACATGGTTCAGATCTGTGTGCTGTTGCAGAAGGAAGGAAGCCGGATAAGGAGTATAAGTGGACTGTTACAGTTATGGAACCTGAGGATGAATGCTGTTGAAGTCCTATACCACACATTTGTTTAGCTCATCTGTATCTTTTAGTCTCATATTGAGATACACCAACATAATGCAGCCTGGGAAAANTTTAAAGCTTTGGGGGAATTTACTTGGAATGCTTTTAGACTCAGAGTGATTTATAGTCTTCTCTGGAAGACATATAAACTACCTGACATTGTTAAAGTCTGAAGAGAAACAGATAGCAATATATTTCTTGCAAAAAATTTGTTATCTTAGCAGTTGTCTTGAAGTACCTTTCTAAAATATGCTCTTTGTTTTAAATCCTGTGATTTTTCTAGGAAGTCAGGGAACTTTCACTGAATGTCCAGATTTAAAAATATTGTGTCAAAAATATATATCCAGAGGTATTGTTTTCCTTTTGAATGCTGACAAAACAAAACAAAATGGTTGACTGCATCAAAGAATTAGGTGTTCTTAAATCTGACTTGAGAAATACCTGAATTATTGATGTATAGCTAGTTTGATATTGAGATGCATTTACTGATGGTGTCATAATAAACCATGGGACTGTGAAAGAGTCTGGTGCTCAGCCCTACATTTTAGGAGTGTTTTTGTTCGAATGACATCTCAAATGATGTACAGTCAGAGAAGGTATGAGAAGAGAAAAGAAATTGTGTATCATGAGCCCCAGACAAGAAGGGGAGAAGAACAAGGAATAAATAAATGACAACATTACAACATCTGTGTTGCATGAAGATGCTTAGTGTCAAACCAATACCAAAGTTCCCCAGTTTATGATGACAAGAATAAAGAGGTCAAGGGATTAAAACAGCCTCTAACAAAATATGCAGGATATTTTGGGAAGGGTCTTGATTCTTTTTCTAACCGTAGTAAACACACAATAGTATATGAAATAATAATCTTAGGACTTCTTTTGTCTTTTAGTTTAGTCATACAGAAACAATATTTTCCCATGAGAAGATCAATTGCACCAATATAAGTCGAGAGGTGAGTATAACTTACTATTTATACAAGCTTTCTGTAACTTTTGTACATACAGAAATATGTTATTATTGAACAACTAAAAAGAAAAACCAAAAGTTGTTACTCTCTCACTGAACAGCTGTGCATGCCCTATAATTGTCACCACAATTTCTAAAACATATAGCTTTCAGTACATTTAGATTAATTGAGTTTTCCTATGTAAAGGAAAGAACTGAATCTTCAGTAAAAAAACCACTTTTTGCCACTCTGGATACTGCTGACGAATCCTCAGAGAAGACGACACACATGAAAATAAATCAACTACACGTATCCAGCTGGAAGGAGCAGTTTCAAGGGGGAGGACTCCTGCTGAGGTCTGAGTTGAATTCTTTATGGAAGTAATGAACCTAGATAGGTTTATGAAGGTCAGAACTAGTGTTCTGCAAAACCATTGAATTCTGATTTGTGAAATGTTCACTCCAAACCAAATAATTTATNTTGTATTTTTTCCTCCTTTTTTCTTCATAACTAACATGGTTCAGATCTGTGTGCTGTTGCAGAAGGAAGGAAGCCGGATAAGGAGTATAAGTGGACTGTTACAGTTATGGAACCTGAGGATGAATGCTGTTGAAGTCCTATACCACACATTTGTTTAGCTCATCTGTATCTTTTAGTCTCATATTGAGATACACCAACATAATGCAGCCTGGGAAAAATGAAGGAGGAAAGAAAAATCAACCTGAGAAGACTTTAAACCACTGATATATTACTAGAAAAAATGAAAAGCAGTAACTCGTTCAGGGACACTAACTCTTGTGTTGCAAATATTACTAAGTTTAGGTCTGTCATCCCATACAGTTTATAACCATCGGAATATCACCATCCATGTGGAAGATTTTCAATGCTGTTATATAAATATTTTTACTATGATAAGTAAGAACTGTGTGTTTTTGTTAGTTTTCATCTCGTTCTTTAAACTTGAAAAGAATTACTAATCTCAGATTTGCAATTGTAAATTTGATTTGTAAATTTGGCTATTTCTGCCATTCTCAGATATATAGAAGTTGTGAACAGTATGACTGTCTCCAAACTGGCAATTTTTTTTTTTTTTAATTCATCAACTAATTTAATCATTTAGGCCAAGACTGGAACAGGAAAAAAAATTCTAATCTTTTTAATCTTTCTGACAAAATGTATTAGAAATTCTAGAAACTACACTGAAAGTCACCCGTGTACAGTCTGAATTAATTTTTTGAATGCTCCCTTGGAATACTGCAGAATTCACTTCGTGTGCAGAAGAGCTAGTTACGAAGTAAAATATTTCTGAAGTAGCTTAAATCCCCAAATTTGTCTTTGATGAAGAATTCTTTGCTCCCTTTCTGGTGAAATTAACTCTAATATTCTTTTCTATCCAACCTTTAGGAGTGTGTCTCACATTTTTACACATATGTATCTTCCTTCATAGGTGACTAAAAAGTTTCTCACCTTTCAGTTTCCTTACAGACTTATAGTGGCAAGTCTCAATAAAATAATCAGGGAATAGAGATTCTCACCCAATCAGGGATTAATAATTAGACAGATGAGTTGGATATCATGATGGCTAAATTCTATTTCAGACACCAATTCACTAGTCTGGCTACTAGTAGACACTTAGTTGCATGTGATATTCTCCTAGTGAAACCACAATCACTTGTGTTCATTTTTAGGAGACATGCTGGAATCAGGGAAACTTCTTTTTTCTGAAGTGAAATGTTAGTTGTTGTCTGATTCTCTGTTTCTGTCTCTTTTTCTGTTTTCATTTTTTCTTTTTTCTTAGCCTAGTAAATAGAATATGTAGTGATTGATGTCATCATAAAACCTTAGAATATCACTGAGCATTGTTGTCATTGCTCAATAATAAAAGCAACAGAAGATACTAAATCATATATTAAAAATAGGAGAGGTCAAGTTGGAACAATATTGAATACCAAAAAGCCATTTCGAGTTGAGGAAGATTTTTATTAGGGGAAAACAAAGCATGATACACAATCATGCTAAGAAACTATTGTAAAGAACAAAAGTTCTTGCTTTATCTTCTCAGACAAGAACATTCATCTTGTTTATAAGATATGACTAAAGATATAGATTTAAAGATTTAAAGGTAATATATTTGTTCTTGGAAAAAAAGGACTTCGGAAAAAACATTATAATATTTATTAACTATGTTAAATATGGCTTTAATAAACTCATTTGGTATAGACTAGTATTTTAGAGGATTTAAATTCTGTTTTGGTACACATGCCAAGAAGGACAGAGACTTTGCAGTCATCAAGGTTTCACTCACAAGATTTATATGAGTACCAGCTCTATACCCATAACTGCAAAGCTCAGCTTTGTGCATGTGTTCAAGTGTCTCACTGTGCCCAGTGATAGGACATGAGGGAATGGTATGAAATTGTGCCAGGGGAAGTTTAAGTTTGATATTAGGAAAAAATTCTTCACTCAGTGGTTGGTGAGCCACTGGAACAGGCTCCAGAGCAATGTGGTCACAAATTGAAGCACGACAGTTCAAGGAGCATTCAGACAACACTTTCAGTCACATGGTGTGATTCTTGAGGTGGTTCTATGCAGGGACAGGAGTTAGACTTTGATGATCCTTTTAGGTACTCTCCAACTCAGGATATTCCATGAATCCATGGTTCTATAATACTTTAATATCATCAAGCAAAATAAAAAATAAAAGGATGGGAAAATTACTATCTTATTCCCACTGAAGCTTTTCATAACCTGTTGTCTTCTCTTCCCAGATCCTGAACTATGTTCCACTGAGGGTAGCCTATGTGTGTTGTGCTATAGATATTTTGGTTGTATAATAATATTCTAGGTCACACCTACCTGTGAATAGGCACTATAAACCAGAATAGGGAGATAAATGGGAGATAATTAGGAGATAACTGGCTGGCTATGAGGTTTGACATAGATGCTCCTGGCTGGTGTCCTGTTCCTGCCATGGTGCCACAGTGGCTGGGGGCTTGGGACAACTGTGGGATGGGCCATACATGCTGCCACTTCAGGCATCAGGCACTTCCCTGGGGATACTAGGTGCTCTCAGGTCTCTGAGAGCTGCCACTTGTACCTGATTTTGGTCTTTTGGAATGCACCCTGTTCAGCGAGTAAATAAATCAGCATTAATAGAAGGAAGCACACTTGGAGATGTTGGTGACCCGAGATATTCTGTTACTGAGTGATGTGTGGTTGCAGATTCTAACATTGGTATCTGTCTGGGTGCTGGGAGTGGTAAAGTTCTGTATAAACACACCAGAAAGCTGAGGCCAAACTCTATTTTTTAGTGTGCATTGTGAAACTGCTTTGTAGCTCCATTTGGTAGGTTTGTTTGTTTCTGAAGTCTTGGAGGTTTGTTCCTACTCTTCTAGGGTAAAAAAAAAAGTCATGTGGCTCTCTTCTAGGAGAGGCTTTTGTTTGTTTGTTTGATTTCCCTATTTCCTTCTTACCTTGTTCCTGAGAAGTAAACTTAGTGGTATCTTCCTGTATACATTCATCACACTGTTTTGCAGTGAGGTTTGAAAAAATTCTTATAGGGAAATTATTGCAAAAGGGTGGCTCTAATATTTCTCAAACATGGAGGATGTTCCCTGCTTACCTGCCCATGCAGAGTACTCTTTTAATTTCAATGCAGGGGCACATCTCAGAGGTTATTAATTTGATTTATTTTGGCTTCTTTTAGGCTTAAGATGGTGCTGGTTTTGAGACAGTGCTCTTGAAATCTGAGAAGCTGTGACAGATCTGATGCATTTCTACCAGAAGCATGAAAATCCTCAAGGGTTAAAATTTCATGGTTATGGTTTTCAAAGATCTGTCTGAAAGAAACCCAAGAGCTTTCTTTTAGAGACAGCTTTTCCAGATACATTAGAGAATCAGTTGACTGGTTGGTTTTCTTGATTTGTTCCATGAAAAGTAAGTGCTAGTCAGTGCTTATCTAAGGTTTGCAAATAGAACCAGCTATCTTGTAAATCCACATCTCATTTTTCCTTGAAAAACAAAACTTGGTTGCACTTGTGAGTATTCTGAGCAAATTTCTTACTGGAATACTTCTCAAAAGTACTAAGTTAACTACTTTCCATTAAATTGAAAGCAAGTCAGGAGATATATAAATAGTCTATAAAAATCATTGAGAGGGTTGGTGTATTGAATTACTGTCTTGTTTAAATTCTTCTAGATGCAGACAACTATAAAAGACATTCCTCTTTCTGTAAGCACCTGTTCCTGGTAGAAACAAGAGTTATATTGATTTATTGTAATTTATTTTCTCCCTGGATTCTGGTTTTGACACTGTGAGAAGATTAATTGGAATTAATGGCATTTGCACAGCTAATTGAAGTCACTCTTCCTTCAGTCAAACAAATTCTTTTTATCAGAGACATAACAAAGTCTTGCTCAGCTCCTGCAGTCTGCATGCAAATGTTTCTTGCTTAAATAAGCATCTCTGCAGTCATTAGTGGTTGAATACAGACACTACTAATGATACCTGGTAATTTCTACAGCACTTGAAAAGCACAAATAGTATACCTATTTATTCTTACAGATAGTGCACCAAAATAAGATTTTTTTTTTTTTTTTAATTGAAGTTAAAAGACAGGGTGTATTCTTGCTCCTGAGAAGGATTCTGGAGATGAACATAGTAGTATCAGAGAGAGTACTCTCAGTTTTTCATACATTGCCCTAACAGAAAAAGATGGTACAGCTCAAGGAAATTAATTCCTCTGTATAATCCAATGATGCAGTCTCTTTCCAAGCATTGTACCAAATATCTTATTGACAAATTACTATGTAAAAAGGTGTT
This sequence comes from Platysteira castanea, assembly GCA_013397175.1. NCBI lineage: Eukaryota > Metazoa > Chordata > Aves > Passeriformes > Platysteira > Platysteira castanea. The sequence goes on along the minus strand of VYXC01005335.1, from coordinate 53,837 downwards.
GTGTGGAAAACACAAACTGAGTGGGAAACAGAACAAAATCAACATGTTGCTAATCTGTGTATGTCTACTGAAAATGGAGGAGATATAACTTCTACTGCAGAGTAAGGCTTTGGGGGAATATTTTTCTTAAACCAATCCATATTGCTAACTTAATGCTTGAGCTGCAATAGACTCTGATGGCAAACATTCAGAGCATTACTGACCACAGTGGCCCTCTGAATTGGTACTGAAGTCTGAACAAGTGAGGTCCAACTTCTTTTTTTCATGTAACAGTGGATTTATGCTCAACTTTGATTTTTGCTTATATATAACTTGACAATGATGTGACTCCAAGGACATATTGAAGATGTTGTTTGACTATGGATTTATTACGATAAATCCCTGTTTGCTAAAGTGTTTAGTGTGAATCATCTTTTTAAGTATATGGAGTCTTAATTCACATAATAAAAAGAGAAAGCCTTTTGCAGTTCAGAGAGCACAGAATATTTTGAGTTGAAAGAGACCCAACAGGACCACAAAACCCAATTCTTAAGGGAATGGCCCATACAGGGATTAAACCCACAATCTTGGTGTTATTAGCACCATGCTCTATACTAGATATATTCTGAAAAACTGTGATGAATAACATAATAAAAAAATTCAAATTAATCTCTTTGGGCAAAAGGTATGACTGGTATTCACTTTGTAAAAGTTCTTTACTTGAACATTCACATGAAAACAATGATATGACTACCTGCACTGGTAATTGCATTATGAATTATGATCTTGGAAGATGTTAACTCTTGGGTTTCAAACAGTAAGACAAACTGGAATTTGTGTCTTGTATCCACTGTATGATGGATCAGCCAGCAAATTACAACTAGAAAATGATGGAGAATCAGGAGAAGGAGGGGAAGAGGAAAAGCATTTTTTAAACCACATAGAAATCTTTTGTTAAAAATAAATTAGTAGTACAAAACTGTATTAAATTCATGGTTGCATCTCAGCAGCAAAAAGCAGTTGTTAAAATCACTGAGTATGTTTCTTTACTTCTAAAAGGCCTTCCGTAATCACTTAAAAACAATTTTTAAGGATAAGTTATAGTATTTGTATTTCGTGGTTTTTGAGTCAGTGAAGAAGAACATATAATTCTGGTCCTGCGCAGACATGCAGAATGGCTGTTTTACAGAGAGAGTGTAGAGTACATTTTGTCTGAGAGACAGCCACAAGACCTACTCAAGAGGTATCCCTCTTTTTAAGGTAATAATTGCTACTTTAGAGTACACCGGTCTCTGCATTGAGGCTGTTGTGTGTGAATGGAGCCCTTATATCATGTTGCAAGGACTGTAGCATGAATTTCTAGTCAGTTTTAGATGTTTAAATTTAAATAATGTACAGCAGGTGCAGAAAGTTCTTTTTCTCACATTCCTACAAAGTTATATGGATTCTCTGATGCAACTTGGGGTTGTTCAGCCTGGAGAAGAGATGGCTCTGGACACAACTTACAGCAGCCTTCCAGTACCTAAAGGGGGCTTACAGGAAAGCTGTATTTTCCAAGGGTATGCAATGAGAGGACAAAGGGAAATGGCTTTAGACTGGCATAGGACAGTTTTATATTAGATGTTAGGAAGAAATTCTTTACTATGGGAGTGGTGAAGCCCTGGGACAGGTTGTCCAAAGAAGTAACGGGTGTCTGATCCCTGGCAGTGTTCAAGGCCAGGCTGGATAAAGTTTTGAGCAACCTGTTCTTATGGGAGATGTCCCTGCCCATGGGGTGGGAGCTAGATGACCTTTCAGATCCCTTCCAAAAAACCATTCTTCTATCCTTTCACAATTCTGTGAATTTATATATTCAAAGAAAAATTACAGGAAAGTCAGAAACCAAAGTCTACATGTCTGAGAAAAGCCATTCTTTTAACCCTCACCTGATACCAAACAAACCAAATAAAACAGTAGGCTTAAAAAGCCTGTGATCTGTTTCTGAACAAGGTTATTTTGAGCAAGGAAGGACTCTTGAAGGTCTCCTTCTAATACTTACCTGCATAATGTCTGATTCAGTTCACCCTCAAGTAGGATTGCAAATGGATTTTTCTGTGCTGTTTCTTCCCAAAATGGTAAGTTGCCACTGTCTAGTATATTTAGTCTGTTCAGGCAATCATTGTATTCATAAGGGATGAAAAATATTTTATACACTTTTTTTCTTGTTTAGAGAGTTTGATGCTGAAGTGTTTTCAAAGTTATAATTTAAAAGCCAAGTTCTGAGCCATGTGAAATACAGACTTCCATTACAGAGATAGTTTGGTAATCTAATATGCTTTAGGATGAATGACTTATTGAAAACTTCACAACAACAATTTGGTAGTTGTGTGCCAAGAAAGTATTTCTCATTCTTCAATTCATGGCTGAAAACCTTCTGAACTGATACAGATGGAATGGCAAATATCTTCCAGGTGCCATCGTCTTAACTCAGAAAATCCCTACAGCTTTTTATACAGTCTTTTGAAAATGTCACTTTTGAGTTATCTGAACTTGTNTGTAGTGGAAAGAGAAGTTTCTCAACCACAGCACTATTTCAGCTGCATTTTGTCATGATTTAACCTCAGCTGACAATGAAGACTCATACAGCCACTTGCTCATTCTTCCCTTGAGGCATAGGGGAAAAAATTGATAGTGTAAAAGTGAGAAAACTTGTAGGTTGAGATAAAAACAATTTAATCATTGAAATAAAATAAATTACAAATAATATTAACAAATCGTAATGAAAAGGAAATTAACAAAGAGAAGAAATAAGACCCAATAAAGATAAGCGATGCAATGGAATACTATTGCTCACCACCAAAAACCAGATGCCCAGCCCGACCCCTGACCTGCAGCACCCCTTCAATTTCACCCCTCCTTTTTTTTTGCTGAGCATGATGCCATATGGCATGGGATGTTCCTTTGGTCAGTTGAGGTCAGTTGTCCTGGCTGTGTCCTGTCCCAGGTTCTTTCCTTTCTGCACTGCCTTCCCCCAGTCTCCTTGCTTGGGGGGGTGAGAAGCAGAAAAAGCCTTTGCTGAAGTCCTGCTCAGCGGTAATGAAAACTTCCCTCTGGTATCGTCCTTGTTCAGCACAAATCGAAAACACAGACCTATGCTAGCCACTCTACTCCAGACAGAAAAGCCGGACACAATTTGAATAGCAAATTTTGCTTTTGTCTGGATTAGTCTAGTAGAATACATGGCTGCATATTCTATTCACGTCATTTAAAACTATTTCAGATTAGCAGCAGATTCAAGTCCTCAAATAACTTGATAAGAAAATGCAAAGCTGAATGCATTAGTCTTTCCCTTGCAGCACTTTGAGAAGCCATTGTTTTTTGTTGTTCAAATGCAAGCGTTTAAAAATCTTTTCCTTTGATTTAAATACAATCAGAACTCTGTAAATACTGAACAGTTTGTGAAAGATGAAAGATTTTGACTCAGATATCTAGGAGTAAATTCTCAATTGCTGTGAGTTTCCTGGAGCCAATGCCTATTTCAGCAGTTTATAGATAAAAATCTGTATGCCTTATTTTTTTATTTGCTATACAGCCCAAATATTATTTGAGTTAAGTAAGTCCTTCCCTTTTCAACACGTTTTACTACTCCAATATGATGTAGAAAGCTTTTAAATGCTGATTTAAAAATCCCAAACTTCTAAACAGATTTTTTTTTCTCCTCTTAACTGCATTGGAATTTTGTACCCAAGTACATTAAATTGATATAATATGACACATATAACTTATTATGATATTATATAACATAATATAATATTACATGTATTTTTTTTGTTTTGAATACTTAAAACATAATATAATTTTGACAGATTGTGTAATGAAAATAATCCAATATTGAGAAATTAAGCTTATCATGGGTTTCAGAGTTGATGGGGGGCTATTTTGTCACATGTTTTATTTTATGGATGAATTCAAGTATCTTCATGGAGAAGTGCATTGGGATGCTGCTCTTCCCTCATGCATTCTTTACTTTAAAGCAACTCCTCTTCTTCTTAAAGAGCTTGGCTACTCTAGATTGTGCAAACCATTTCTGCCAACATTTTATGTTGTGCAACTGCCCGCACAGAAGCTTGTTCTCTCTCACTCTGGAAGAGTTACTGCCTGAATCTCCATGTAGTTGTCTGCTGAAGCAGGTGGTGGAAGAAGTTCGGCCTAACTAGCAAGAACATTGCTATCTAAGAAGAAAATCTGGGAGAAATTTGTCTGGAAGACAGCTGGAGGGTGCAGTCAAGGTCCAGGTCCTGTACAGGTGACCATAAAAATCAGGATACAATTTTAACTGTGTGAGCTAAAAAGTCCCTTTCTTTCAGATGTCACCTGAGCCTAGTTTTGTAGATACAGAGCTCCTGCTTAGCATTAAGTAGTAAAATCCAAGCCTTGCAAAAATGGGAGGCTAAATTGTAGGTTAGCACAAGAAAGGGGACATCTGGGAAAATGGTGATCAGAATGGTGCAAAAATGTGTTTGGAATGCTGTGGCTTACACAGCTAAGGAGAAGTCACTTAGGAGCACTGTCTGAGTTGCTGCAAATTGTAAAATTTATTTTTCTTTGCTCAGATTCTCATGGTTTTGAACTCCTAATTCTATCTACGGAAGCTCATTGTTAGAGAAAACTTGGGAATGCTAGTTAGTGCAAGTGACTGAATCAGTCAGAAGAAATAATTCACTTCTTCCTCTTGTTTTGAAGACAGGAAAATACTAAGCTCAACCAAACTGTGGTGACTTTCAGATGTGGAAGCAATCCTAAGAGAAAGGAGTTGTTGCAAACCTGAATGTTCTGGAAAATTTATGTTTGTAAGTTATGTCTGTTGTTAAAGTCTGCAGCACTTCAGTAGCTTTGCTTTTGTTGAATGGTTTGTTTATTAATACAGTGAAAGTCAACTGCTTTGATACAAAACCCGAACAGAAAGAAGCAGCTACTGCCACTTTTGGTCACTTCCTGTACTGCCAGCTGTTTGATGCAGACGTTTAAGAACAGAAGTAATTGACATCAAAATTTACTGAAGCTGGGGGGTTGGGTCCTGCTTGAAGTATGAAAGGAAAATACATTTTATCCTGTCCTTCGACTTGTGTGTGGAGCACTTCAAATATCAAACTTGGAACATGCTAGTCTGGAGAGATGTCTAGAGTTCACAGGGTGTGGTGGTCACTGATGAATACCTGCACCTTGGAAAATAAATGTGGATAATATATCAAAAGCTACAGGGACCATTTTTTCCTTTACACCTCCTGAATTTTATATGTCAAACAAAGTTTAAAAATAGTGAATGATGAGCAGGAGATATGCAGTTATTTCATATTTCTCTAAACCATGAGAGCTTGCATGCGCTTTCAGTAGTGAAACAGGCTGCTTTCAACTCAAAACAAAGTCAGAGAGCTGTCTGGATATTTTCTGGAAAAGACACTGTAAAAATTCATGTACGTTCCAAATAGTTATAAAAACAAGGATGTAAGTGACAGTAAAATGATTCTTAAAGTGAAAATTTTTTTTTTTGGGGGATTAAAAAGCCCTATGGTAGCCTTTGGGACATGGTTATTCTTTCTGTGGGAAAAGATTAAATGATTCTGAAGTTTATAGGATTGCTACTTCAAAAGTTACCGAGAAATTTTCAGTGCATGGAGACATCCTGGACAATGGAAAGTTGACTCCCTCTGTCAGTGCTGTCAAGGCACAAATGATATAAAGAGAAATGAGTTATTCAAGAGAAGCAGTAAGGACCTCCACAAAAGTGCATGATTTAGAAGATAAAATTGTGCAGATGGATGATGTGGTTCAGACTCTATGGGGTTAGTGTTGAGAACAGGGTTCATGTTGGTGATAATGCTTGCTACACAGAGGCAAATTTCATTTCAAATGGCAGAAAACTACAATTCAATACACCAACTTTGCTCAAAGTTCTATGCATAGAGATATCAGGGCCGTCTCCCCAGAGCTGCTTTCAGTCCCATCGGCATCGCTTCCAGGGGTTTGCCTTCCCAAGACAGAGCTGCAGTACTCTGGCCCAAATATCATGGTGGCCCTGTTAGCTCCTTCCTCCCACTGGTCTCAGTCCTTCTGAAAAGTGACTCTGCTGTCACAAACATCAACTGGTCCCCCACAGTTTGGGGTCACCTGTAAATATGACAGGCATGCACCTTGTCACCTTGCCCAGGTCATTCATAAGAGGCTGCTGTGGGAGCTCTCTTGCTTCCATTCAACAAGCAGTGTTTAACCCATCAACTACCCCTTTTTGAGTAAAATTATCCAATCTTTTTTTTTCTATTGTTCTAATGGTGCACCTATGCAACCCATAACAACCCAATATAGAAGAATACTGTGGGAGATGGTGACAAAAACCATGCTAGTGTCAAGTACTGTCGGTGATTCACCCATGGTCAGTCTGTGCTGGCTATTTTGTGCATCCTGTTGCCCCCAGAGTTCTGCTGCAACAGGACTTTTTTCATGGTTTTCCCTTGCACACAATTGTCTGACAAATTTGTAGTTTGTCAGACCTTGCCCTTTTGAAGGTGGGTACAACCTTTGTACTTTGAGTTCTCTCCCTGATCACCATAACATTTCAGTGGTGCTGGAGAGCAACCTCACATGGACACTGCCCAGCTCCTTCAGCCTTCATCCTTGAGTGCAACCTGACAACACCTTGCGCTTTTCTGCAGAGGGGCGAGATGTGCAGTGGTGCCTCCCAGTAGGGCAGGTAAACTTAGGCATGCTGCCTCAGTAGTGCAGATATCTGCTGCTGGTTCCAGAGTATCTGTCACAGCCAGTTTGGATATTTCTGTTCTGTGCCACGTGAGTGCTATGAATGCATTTTCCTGGCTTCTCCTTTACTACACAAGGGGTTGCCAGCCTGTGGAAGAAATCCTTTATGAGTTTCTGCAGTGCTGTTGTGCTTTTGGTAGGATCAAAATGTGGGGCATGGTGACCTCTTTTGAGGAGCTGTGATCGAGCTGTTAGCTTAAGAGATCACATGATAGTGATATTCATTGTCCTAATGGCTTTCAGGTTCTTCTGGATTTCAGGTAACTGATAATGACATCACTTTAATTTCCAGTTTAATATTATTTGCCATTATGATATTTGCCATTGGTGCTCAGAACTGTGTAAAACAAATAGCTTGATCACATCAAATTTTCCTATTACTTTCTGACTGGAAATAAAGGGTATTTACTTTCTGCTTGACTACTTTACTTTTCTTGATTACTTTGTCTTCATTTACATATATTTTTCAATCATGGTTTATTTTAACCTTTTTAAGCTATTTCAATGCTTATATTAAATTAAAATAGGATTCAGATGCATGCATATCCTCTCTAGTTTCTGAAAATTGTCAAATTATTAAACTAAGTGAATTTAGGTCATATTTGCATTTACTTACTTGGGATTTTTGCCTCACATTTTTGAGAATCACCAAAACCTGCCTGAACCAAATCAGGAAATCAATGTAATTTCACCATGAATAATTCTGGCTTAATTTACTACTTAAAGCACATCTCGGGAAGAAAAGGAGCTGCATCACATGACCAGTTAAAACAATTCAAATGTCACCACTTAATATTCTGATCAAACAGCCGACAAATGAGTGATAGACAAAGAATTTTCTCTGTAATTATTTGATGAATAGTTTTGAATTACTGATATATTCAGACATAACAGCAGTAAAAAAATGTAGACCAACCTGACCCAGAAAACCATTCCTTACAATTTATTTCTTCACCTCTAATTAAAAACGATAAAATCTACTTCATGAATATTTAATCTCAACAAAAATCATACCAGTTCCATTACTGTTCTTTGGAAAGGTTTATGTCAAGAAACCATATGATCTCCTATTTCTCTCTTTTTTTTTTTTTTTTTCCCTCTAAATGCATGAATATTTTAGAGCAAATTAGACTAGTCTTTTCCTGACAATAAATTTGGCTTTTGTGTTAATTTCTTTAGAAATAACAGTGTTCCAAGAGGATACAAAAAACATGAGTATGGAGCTTTTTACTCCTTATATGAAAGCGAACAGAGAACAGATATTCTAAAGGAATCCAGGAACACTGATCTGAGGATATCTTGATAAGTGTGTTTCAGATGATGGCAAATAATAATCAAACTTTACATATCATTACACCCCATAAATTGCAGAGATAAAAAATTGTGTATAATCTTGGTCATTCTCCAGGAAGAGAGAATCATAGAATTATAGAATGGTATGGTTTAGAATGGACCTTAGAAATGATCTAGTTTCAACCCTACTGCCATGGGCAGAGACACCTTTCACTAGACCAGGTTGCTCAAAATCCCAGCCATGGCCTTGTACACTTGCAGGGATGGGGGAATCCACATCTTCCCTGGGCAACCCATTCCAGCACTTCATCACTGTATCGGGTCTGACTGAGGTAAAGCTCACAGCCCTTATGGTGCTGTGCTTTGCACTGGTACCTGGTCGGGTTTTGATAACAGACCAGCGTTTTGGCTACTGCCAAGCAGTGCTGTCCCTCTGACATTCCTTCCCCCATCAAAGGGGATGGGAGTGGGCGAGATCCTGGGAGGGGACACAAGCAGGCCAGCTGATCCAAATCAGGCAAAGGATATTCCGTACCCTATGGCATCAGCTCAGATATATAACCTAAGGAAGAGGGGAGGAACCATTACGTGTGCTGAAGCCCGGCTTCCCAGGAAGTGTCTGAACATTGTTGCTGATGGGAAGGACAGACGGATTTCTTTCTTTTCCCTCTTTAGCTCTTGTGCACGCAGATCTCTGCTTGTTTCTTTCTTATTGCTGTAATAAAACGGACTTATCTCATCCTGCTGGTTTTTCCTCCATCTTATTTTCTCCACTGTCCCAGTGGGAAAGGGAATGATAGAGCAACTGAGTGGGTATCTGGCACCCAGCCAGGGTCAACTCACAACAATCATCCTCATAGTGAAGAATTTTTTCCTAATATCTAATCTGAACCTGCTCTCTTTCAATTTAAGACCATTATCTTTTGCTCTGTCCTATCTGCCCCTATAAAAAGTTGCTCTCTCTCCTTTTTTGCAAGCCTTCTTCAGATACTGGAAGGCCACAATGAGGTCTTCCTGGAGTCTTCTCTTCTCTAGGCTGAACAACCCCAGCTCTCTCAGCCTGTTTACACAGAAGAAGAGCTCCAGCCCTCTGAGTTCTTGGTGTCCTCCTCTGGACTGTCTTTAACAGGTCCATATCTTTCTTGTGTTGAAGATAACACAAGAAAGGATAAACATCTTTATGTTGGGCTTTTCCTGCTTCTGACACATTTATAGTATTTTCCAGCATTTCTTGTATTGCTGACTTAACATAATTCAGTCTTTTCCTTGAAACCTAATATTTCTACACCTTTTCCTGTTACAGAACTTAAAAAAATGATTGAAACATTACTATCCAGACTGTTTGTAGATGAACTCACTGCAAATTGTAGCGAGGCTCAATTTAGTATAATAATTTGAGAGACTAAGTTATGTTCCCTTGATTTTGGCTGTGTTCTTCAGTAAATATCGTGCAGAATAAGAATGCTTATAGAGAAGATCAGACAAAAAGTTTGTAAAATTTGGAAAGTAAAAATTAGAAGGTTTCCCTCTGTATACAGAAAATATCATTTGTTTTCATTTTGTTATGAGATGGACCAAAGAAAAAGAACTTCAAGCTCATTGCATGACACATTTGCTACATACCTTACTACTCTGTAGACCAGATAGCACCAAAACAGAAAGTTCTTGAATGTTGTGATTCTGAATGAATTCCATTGATACTTACATTCAAATTTATTTAAATTTTTTACATCAAGACCATAAACAGTGGGACTTTTTTTCAGTCACTAGAACCCTGGCATTAATATGAAAGATATTCTGCATGTTCTAGATGATGAAGAGATTGAGATCAGCCCTGTGATAATAGACCTGGGCATACTGGTGGATAAAAAATTGGACATGATCTGTACATATACACTCAATCCAGAAAGCCAAATGTGTCCTGGGCTACATCCAAAGCAGCGTGGGCAGCAGGGAAGGGAGGGGATTCTGCCCCTCTGCTCTGCTCTGGTGAGACCCCACCTGGAACACTGCATCCAGCTCTGGGGTCCCAGCACAGGAAAGGCATTGACCTTGGAGCAAGCGAAAGGAAGGTCTTGAAAATTGTCAGAGATCTGTAGCACCTCTCTTATGAAGAAAGGGTGAGAGAGCTGGTGTTGTTCACCCTTGGAGAAAAGGAGACTCTAGGAAGACCTTATTGCAGCCTTTCAATATAAAATATGTGTATTTGGCTTATAAGAAAGACAAACTTGTTGCTAAGACTTGCATTGACTGGACAAAGGTCAACAATCTTAAAAGGAAAGAATATAGCTTTAGATTGGACATAAGGAAGAAGATTTTATGATGAAGATGGTGAGATCCAGGAAGAATTAGCCCAGAGAAGTGGATGCTCCATCTGTGGAAATGTTCAAGGTCATGTGGGATGTAGCTTTGAGCAGCCTAATCCCAGAGCTACCACGTTTTGGAGAACTCCTTTAGTATTGTGAAAGTCCCTTTTTTACCTTCACAAAACTTGATCTGTTTCTTCACATAGCTTTAGGCATATTTTTGAATACAGATAAGATGTTCTGAAATACTGAAGAAAACATTAAGAGGTTGAAATGATTCCCTGTGTTTCCCGTGTGCAATTCCCAAATTGTAAATTAAAGGAGAAAGGCATTTTCATGCCTTCTGGTCCTTAGTTGAAGCAAACAGAACTCAAGGATGTGGAGGTACAGTGAGAGTATCCCCAACATAACATGAAGCCACAGAACTTTGTTCAAGTCTGAAGAAACTGATGACATTTTTCATGCCATGTTCTGGATCTGAGTTTCCATGATGAGATAACAAAGGGTGAAATGTTGGAGAAGGTGACAAAAAGCTAAAACCTAATGATGAAGCATCACAGAGGCTCTGATCTCTGGTTCTGATGGGATGGCAAAAAGCGCTAAGAAAGAACAGTGAAAAAAGGATGCAGCTGATTCATAAGGGAAGGCTCTGCACAGAGTAAATGTGCTTTGGAGTGTCCTAAATGCAATGTGCTGTCCCAGAAGTGGTTTCTTAGAGGCCATTTAGGAAAAAAATCTCTTGCTTTCTGCACAAGAGATGCTTAATGGCACTGAAAATGTTCAGACAATTAAGAACTCACCAGGAAAGCTGGTGTTTTTCTTAATGTTCCTTATAATATCGCAAATTATTGACTTTTGTTCACATTCAGAAATGAAGATCTCATTTGCAGCTAGAGAAGAGTAAACGACATCCTAATAAGGCTCTCTCCTTTTTACACAATGGGCTATCCTCTTCTCTCAAATTGATGTAAATCTGAAGTAGTTTCATCAAATTAATGTTGAGCTTTTTCCATAGCTGCAAAAACTAATTAATGTAACCCTGTCAGGGGAAAATTCAGAGGACAGTTCTGCTAATATTCATGTAGTTGCTCTGCATACGACATATCATGTTTTTCAAGAAAGCTGATTCTTATTTCCCCTCTGACATAAAGGAAGAAAATTTATCCAGATCTTCCAGTTATCCGTATTTTCTAGTTGTGATATAAGTACAATGATGTCTTCATAAATGTTTTCTAGTTTGAAATAAATAAGCATAAAAATTCCTTAATTAAATAAGCACAAGATTACTACAGTGAAAGTGTATTCTGCTGCTTTCAAACCCTTCCCACACATGCCTTTCCCTTTTTATTTCCAGAACCATAGTTATGGTATCTTGTTGCCACAGAGGTCTTTTTGACAGCAGTATCCACAGGCCTTCATCAGGCCTGATGAAGCCAGGATGTGGACTGAAGCTATAACTTTTTTATAATTTCTATATTTTTTTTTTTTTTAAATCAAAATAGGCAATCATCACTCTGGTTCAGAATAACCCTTTAGCACTGGGGAAAAGACTGATTCTTGTTCTGAATTTTGCATATTTGATCTGACAAACAGCAAAACAGCCTTTCACCGGTAATGGGCAAATCCTTCCACTTCCTGGCTGTTTTACTTCTCTGTAACTTTAGAACTCGTTTTCTGTAATTTTGTTTGCCTTAGAATTGATTGATGAGTCTTTAAGATGCCTTATAAAGTTCTTGCCAAAACTCACTACCAGGACTTCTTAGAAGAAACTTTGCTTTCTTTGAACATGCTTGATAGAACTGCTTAGTGCTCTTTAGACTGATAGTGCCTCAACACAAAGAAAAACAGGCAAATAGCAAAGCCAAAATAATGGTTATATATGAAATTCCAAGACTATACTTTTTCACTATGTGAAAAAAAAAGATTACCGTTCAGCCTTCATATTGACTGAAATGTTTAAAGGTTAGATCTTGCCTGTATGTCTTCCATTTTTGATTTAATATTAAGAGCATATTTTCATATTCTGGTAGTTAAGAAGGTCTCTTGCTGCAAAATTGAGCCTGTTTTTACTCATTTCTGATTTTCCCATTAATACAGGTTTTAATTTTGAATATGTAGGGAAATCATTTGTGTTTTATTACCAAAGGCCAGAAGGTGACATCTCAGTATTAGTCTAGCAAATAGAACTTACATGCAACCCAATCAATGCAGGAAGCAAAAATGTACAGAGAGAGATATGGATATATTGTAAGAAAATGAGGCTTTTGTACTAATTTTTTAGTTTTGTTTCATTTAAATCAGCAACCAATCGGAGATATCCTTGCTCAGCTAAACCATGGTCCCTGAACACATAATGATTCTTAGGGCGCTTGACAAATATGATCCATATAAGGCAAATAAAGCATCATCATCATTGTCATCATTGTCATTATCTCTATATGCTACTATTTCCTTGTAGTCACCGAATAATTTTCTATTACAAGGTAAGATGAATTATTACAGCAAAAGTTGACATAATACTATATAGACCTTGTAATGAGTACCTTAAATTGTAAATGTGCAACTTTCCAGGCCCATTGTGTGTAGTGACAACAAACCCATTTATCACCTTCTTGCAAAAACTGACGTGCGCCATTCACATAAAAAAACAGATGCAACTGTTCAGGTTTTGCTTGTTTGACTGTTCATTTTTTTCCATCTCAGAAAGTCATCTGATTTTAACTGGAGTAAATAATTGTATTGATTGCTACAGTGAGGACTGTATTTATTACTTGCATGATAACCTCAATATAGGAGATATTTGGCATTATAATTTACAGCACTAAATGGCCACATTTAATTCCACTAATTTAAATATCAACACAAGGAGCAAAACAAAATAAAAGCTATTGCGGTAAAGAATGAGCAAATGAATCATCTTCCCCTCCCCAAGCATATTTGAATCAAACATTTGAAATAGATATTGCTTATAATATGCATAATTAGTGTAATTAATATTGTAATTGATTTAAGCTTTCTGTTATGCCTTGTGCTTCATGGTATTACTATAGCAGATAATGTTCGTCTAAGTGGTGTGTTCTGAACAAAAAGTTGTCTTTATCTTGCTTTTCCTATAATGATGCTACTTGCCTTATTCCTCAGAAGATTAGAAAAGAAAATTGTATTTTGTAGTTTAACACCTTAAATGTGTTCCTATACATTTTTTAGCTGACCTCCTTGCTCACTTCCTACCAGTGGGATTGGAGGGAGAATCAGAACTGTAAAAGTGCAAAAAACTCTAGAGTTGAGATAAAGACAGTTAAATAGATAAAAGCTGCATGTTCATGCAAAACAAATTGAGAAAATCAGTCACTACTTCCCATTGGTAAGAAGCTATGGCTCCCATCTTGCTCTCCATCAACTCAAAGAGGGAAGAGGGGTTACCATTGGAGACTGCAGCAAAAGAAGTTGCTGAGTACGCCAGCCTTCTCCTCAGCTGTTGCCACCAGTGTACCAGCACTGTGTATCCAGGGACGCATCTCCTTTTACCTCCCTTTTCTGGCTGACATACCCGTGGAAGCCTTTCCTGTTATTCTTTGTGTCCCTTGCCAGGTTCAGTTCCAGCTGTTCCTTGGCCTTCCTCACCCCATCCCTATGCAACCAAACTTTGTGCTCTTCCCAGGTTATGTGTTCTTGTTTCCACTGTTTCTCCATTTGTTTCTTTCCTTTTAGTTTGACCAGCAGTTCCCTGTTCAGCCATGCCTGATTTCTTGTTCCTTGTCTAATTTCTTGCTTCTGGGGATTGTAAGCTCTTGATCTCTTATGGAGATCTGCCAGCTCTGTTCCTCTCCCTTGTCCCTGAGGAGGCTTTCAGGGAGTCCTATGGACTATCTCATTGAAGAGCTGGAAGTTGGCTTTCTTAGATCTCAAGGGCCTATCTTTACCTCTTTCCTGACCCATATCCCTCTGGACTGTGAACTCCACCAAGGCATGGTGACTGCAGCCCAGGCTGCCTCCCATCTTGACATCCTCAATTAGATCANTAGTTTGACCAGCAGTTCCCTGTTCAGCCATGCCTGATTTCTTGTTCCTTGTCTAATTTCTTGCTTCTGGGGATTGTAAGCTCTTGATCTCTTATGGAGATCTGCCAGCTCTGTTCCTCTCCCTTGTCCCTGAGGAGGCTTTCAGGGAGTCCTATGGACTATCTCATTGAAGAGCTGGAAGTTGGCTTTCTTAGATCTCAAGGGCCTATCTTTACCTCTTTCCTGACCCATATCCCTCTGGACTGTGAACTCCACCAAGGCATGGTGACTGCAGCCCAGGCTGCCTCCCATCTTGACATCCTCAATTAGATCACATTGGTGACCAACAGATCCAGTATTGAACCCCCTCTGGTAAGGCTATCTATTACTTTGGGTCAGGAGGTTTTCCATCATGCATTCCAGGAGTCCCCTGGCAGCTCACCATGCTACTTTCCTAGAAGATAGGGGAGTTGTTGAGGTTCTCCAGAAGGACAGGAGCCTGCACATGCAGTGTCTCCTGTAGCTGGAGCAAGGAGGTTCCATCAATAGGCTGCTTTTGACCAGGGGGCCAGAAATAGACCCCGACTACAAGGTTCATTTTGTTACCGTGGTCTCTGATTTTTACCCACTAGAATACTAGGTGCTGTGAGAGAATGTATTTGCCCATCTGAAAATGTATAGTTCTAATCCTTTTTTTCATAGTTCTGTCAGTGATTGGTCAGTGTAGATAAGAGGAGTTTTAAAGGTGTATATAAGAATATTTTAAAGGAGTTGAGAAGGTGCTGCTGTTCTAGCAAAAAAAAAAATCAATAATTTCTATAATTTCCTTGTGAGGGACTTGGAACTATAAAAGCAGGACAAGACAGAATGCTAGGAAGATCTGTGGGGTTTCTCTTTTTGCTTCTGTAGTGAAGGATGCTTTTTATGTTGCAGCTAAGAGTATCTTCTCCAGCAAAGCTTTTTGTAAAGAATCTAAATTTATTTTTATGAATTTGTTATGTATTGGAGAATATATAGAAAGTATATTAGCTCTTCTTTTGATCTTCTGTAATTTCACAACCTTCTTTTCCCTTTTATGATAAAGTCATTTAAGTAATTCAGTCTAGCAACAAGAGGCACAAAAATCTTCCCCTCACTTTCACAAATTTAACCATTGAAAAATCCTGAAGCAAGTAAGTGCATTCAGAATACACTTATGATAACAATTCTTTATTTTCCTTAGACAAATCTTCTAACCACTTCAATTTTCTTTACCAGTCTTTTCAGAAGACATTCAATAATGATATTTGGACATTTTAACAAACATCTCACAGAGAAAGTCTGAATCTTTACAAATAGGATCATGTTGCACAGAAAGAGGAAAAGGTTTGCCTGGGGTCATCCTAAACGTTACAGAATAGGTGTGGTTAGGACCTATTGAGTCCAAGTCCAGTCACACATGAGTAATTTAGCTTTCTTTAAAACACAAATAGATGTTTAGAAAATTCTTGGAATTTGAAAGCATCACAGAATAACATTACAATACAAAGTGCATAGGAAAATCAGATCTATTGATTGCGCTATCTTAGAGATCTTACTGCAACGCACACAAGTTTTAAGAAGCAAGAGTTATTAGTGAATGTCATTGCATAAATAGTAGGTTGAAACATAAGAATTTTTGGTGTGTTTCATTCCCACTTTTCCTTATACTTCAACTAATCACAATTACCTACTAAAAATGGGTCTGCCCAGAAGTTGGTTTTCCTGATTTATTATCTATATATTTTAGCTGGAATAAGGAAAACCAGAAGAAAAGAAGCATGCTGAAGTGTTTTTGAGGTTCTGGTTTATAATAAGTCAAATGTATGACTTTTTTTAACATTCTAAGAGCTACAGTCTCACACCCATTTGTGTTTATATAAAAAGCAGAAGCCTCCATCTCCAAAGAGAGGCAGCAAGACCTGGTGTAGAAATATCAAGCTAGACAGTTTAGTCTGACTTTTTAGTCTGATAGTTTCTGTCTCTTCAGCTGGCACACGTGTAATATATTTGCTTATGGTTTAATATTTATTTACTTATTTATTTTTAAATTACTAAATTATTTACTGCCCCATTCAAACAGTACCCATGTAGAAAGGGATGAGCTTCCCTGGTTTCTTATGAATTAAAAGTTGCTATGATCTGTTCAAGGCTTCACTATGACCCTTTGCTTATGTCCACGTGGATCATGGTGCAGCTAGTCGAGATGCCAGTGGCATCGAAAGCAGCATTGTGTAACAAACACTTGGGCAGTCACCTTGTGCTGAGCCCCCACAGCTGCGGCTGGACTCTGATCTACAAGTGTGAAGGATGCGCCATTCCCGTGGTGTAACTTGGACTACCAACCCAATCCCATTACAATCTTAACCTTTGAATGAGGGTTGCAAGCATTTAAATTAAATTGTATCATCAACTCTTTTTGAAAACAGTAAACCCTAACTAAGAAAAATAAAAAGTTGTAAAATGTTAGTCCATATATTTTATGATATTCACATAATATTTGCTTAGGACTCTATAAAAGCTATGAAATCATAAATGAAGCAACAGCAGTCTAAAGGAATGATACACACCGGTTAAATATGCACAGTTAAAAATGATCAGGTTTACAGATTTAACAGCATAGTATATTAAACTACTTTTCTTCCACCCCATAAGCCTGTGGACAACATATATAGCAGACCTCTATATGAAAAATTAACTGCATGATTTCTGAAACCTTAAAACATGTCCTTGAATTGGTGTGTGGTGAAAGAAAAATTCTGATTTTCATTGTATGTCTAATTTTAGGCAAGATTTTTCTGAGATTCAACTCACCACTTTGTCTATGTGTCACAGCTTTTTTGATAGCCTTCACTTGTCAACCTCCAGATAGGGGTATTGCACATGCTAAATTCTAAGAGAAGTGTTTTTTGTGATGACTTATTGCGCATGTTGTCATAGGTCTCAGTAGTCTATCTATTTTTCTTCTCTTTAATCATTTGATAGAATCATAGATAAGGTTTATTGTAAAGCCTGAACCTAGCTCTAAAATTTCTGCATCGTATTGACAGAGAAAATGTTTTAAGTGTCTTAATGGATCATCATTAGTTGCTCCTTCCTTAAAAATCTGTGATCTCAGCTACTTTTCACTTTCTCACCAGTGAAAAGGGTATTGAGTCAGGGAATTGTGACACTTCCTCTCTCTGTCCTTTTCTTTAAAATCTGTGAACATGTGAACATCTTTTGTGTTTATCTTCCAAGAATATGTGCCAATCTGATGGCTGTCTTGTGCTTTAATGTGTCAAGCTTTTTTTACTGACCTAAGCTTGTGTTAAATTTTAATGGTCCCTCCTGTGTAGATCTTTTCCTTAATTCTAATTATCTATACCAACAGGAAAGTTTGAGGTTATGTCCTATCCTACCCTTTTAGTGTTCCAATTTTAAGCCTTAACCACATCTGAAAGCTCTCCTGTTGCACCAACAACAGAGGTGGTCTGTCTGAGAGGACTGAAAACCCATCTGGCCAGGAACATATATTTGCTGGGTCTACCAGGATATGTGCAAGACAGTAGTTACTCTGGCATGTAGGGTGAAAATTATAGGAAACTGTGGTATAAAGGAACAGAGTGAAATTTAAATATGAAGCTTGGAAGGTATGTCCGTACTCTGTGCATGGCTTATGGCTTCAGTAAGACTGTATAACATCTATATATATGTCTCTAGATGAAGTGTAAGGCAGTTTGAGCAGATTGCAAAGACAAAGAAAATGTCCAGTTCTCCACAGAAGAATTTTTGGATGCTAATTTATTGGTTGGAAAATGCTTCAGTGAATGTCTGGGTATTATTCTCATTTATAGACAGGGAGTTCATATAATTTGTTGTGCTGATTTCTTCTCTTTCTCATGTACCAGGTAGAGACATAAGTTCTAGTTCTTTGATTTCTTCCAGTGAAAATAGCAGAGCCTTGATATGCCAGAATAGCTCTAGTTCCAATGTACAGAAGATGAAATTTACAACTAGCTCTGCAAGTTCACCTTAGATTTTGTGCGTTGCTTTCAGGCCGGGTTTTACAAGAGAAGCCTTGCTTATATTCTTTTACATTTGAATTACACCTGTAAATAGTATTTTGGGGGGGAAAAATAGGGTATTTACCTCAATGATATTGAATTTTGCCTATATCTTATATAAATTTTCTCATCGAAAGTGTGTGGGCAAGAGATGGGATAATATAATCTAAAAGTAAAATTAAAAAGAAAGCCCAGTTACAATTTAAACAAAAAGAGAGGGGAAATTCTGGGTATTGAATGAAATTAAACTGTACTTGCTACTGATTTTCTGACCGAATATCTTGGCTTCTCCTTTTGTGTTTCTACCTAATGATAAAAGGTCTGCTTTTTTTAAGGAATAGCTAGTCTAAATCAAAATTTTCACAAGTTATAGGAATGTTTTTGTTAAATCCAGGAGTTAAGGGGAAAGAGAAAACAAACACAATCAATTCCTTTATGTCACATATACGTTAATTTTTTTTCCCTTGTGGGTTTTTTTTTCTTTCTTTCTTTGTGTATGGTTTTTTATATGTTGGTACCTTTCACAGAAATGCTCACACTGTGGGTAATGTAACTTCAAACACATCAAGATGGTCTTACATTCAGATGTACTCCCTCTCCTACTACGACAAGTATAGGCTTTCATTTATCTGATGCCAGTTACTCATTTGTTTCTTAGTCCCTCCTCATTCTTCTGCGGTGGGATTTTTTACAGCTTCTTTATGGAATATTGGTCAATGAGGCAATGCTAGTTTGAGCTGGTGAGGCTGTTACAATGCACATTTCATGCTTTAAATTTCAAATAGCTTGCTTTATATTGACCTGAAAAGGCTTTTTTTTTTTTTCACCACATAAAACTGAGAATAGCCACATTTGAAAATGTTGTGTTTTATATTCTACTGATATCAAAAAGGGGGCTAAAGGGAAGGACCCCAAAAAGTAATGTAACTACTTTCATAATTACTACTTAAAATGGAAATACAATTTAAAATAATTGTGAAGAACAAAAGTAAAAAGACATTTTTTTTACAAATATTACATTAATTGAGACTTTTTGCCAGAATTTTAAGAAGACAGATATTTTGAATACTCTAAATATGACCAGCAGCATGTTTCTTCCTTTAAACCGTACATTTGCAATATGTCCCTTGTTCAGTGAACATTTCAGTCCTTTTTTTAGCTAACGCTATATTCAAAATTACTTTAGAAAATACTGCTGGCTTCTATTGAAAAAATATTTGACCAATTCATCCTGACAAATTACAGTAGAAAGACTAATTTGTGCAGATGGAGAAAGATTTTGTGAAATAGTTTTATGTGTTCAGTTTCTTCCTAACACTTCTGTAGTCAAGCAAAACACCCAAACTATCTTTTTTATAATGTGTGAAGTTCATGGGGCAGTTTTATGGCTGAATTTGGTGAATGAAGTGTGCAGCTGCTATCTATCTAGATATACTATTTGTACTATGTAGATATACTACAGATCTACTACTTAAAGTAAAACCAGAATTTATGATCTGTTCCATATAAATTCACAGATTTATATGTTGCACCTATTCCATTTTCTTCAACATCTTTACCTCATCCTGGTTTCCCAGAGAATGGCAAAGTTTATTCTTTGAAGTGGAGAAAAATGGACGGAAAACGAGGTATTTCTGCACAATATACGTGCATATACATGGATATGAGAACAGATATTTATTGATTAACTGCATAAAACATGAAAAACAACATGGTGAAGGGATGCTGTGAATACATATATACACATACATTATTGACTTTCATTGTACAGTTTTATATGGAAGGTCATATAATGAGGTTGAGTAGTGTCCCTCCTTTTCTCTCCTACCTTACTTCCTTCTTAGTTTTCTTGCTCTTATTCCTTCCTTCCTTCCTTCCTTCCTTCCTTGTTTCCTTGCTTCCTTGCTTCCTTACTTCCTTGCTTCCTTCTTTTCTTCCTTCTCCTTTTAGCATGGAAAATAAGAAAAGTTGCTTGTGTTAGTAGATTAAGTTGCATTGCTTGTATGTTTGAATTACATACACTTTAGTAGAATACTGACTGAATCAATGTCCCAAGTAGCAGGAATATGTTTTAAAGGTATCCTATTGATTAATTCTGGAAGAGTAAATGCATTAGTCCTCATCCTACAAAGGGTTGAAACATGTACAAGAAAATTTTTAAAGTTACTTTATTTCATTTATCACAGTGCAGGAATATAACATTATTTAGGCTGTTTGCTTCACTAAGCTTTTGACATTAATCTTCAGCAAGTGAAGACAAGTCTTCAACCTATGTAGTTCAGGAATAAACCAAACAGGTAGAGATTTTTAGATGAGGTCACTCTTCAAGAAAATGTGAGACTGAAATAATGTATGCAGAATTATAGGTAGCCTCAAGTATAGAAAAGATTTCAAACAAGACTTTGGCCACAGTGGTCTGAAAATTTGGGAGACCTAACTTTCAAGAATAGACTGGATGCACTTAAATGTTGGCAGGATGTGGTCCTTCAACTGGCACAGAACATACTACAAGTTTTTGGAAAATATATATTCATGTCAATTCCAATTTACAGTTGTAGTTAAAGTCCAAAATGAGTAAGAGAGATAGGAGAGAAAAAATGGCCCCTGAAGATAACCCAGGCTCTATGCCCAGATTCTTGAAACGAATCTTTTACACCTAGGACAGATAATTGTAAGATATTTCAGAAAATGAATGAAGATCTGCCAAAATAGAATGAGGCAGAAATCTTAAATACATTCTAAAACTATAACCATATGCAAATACTGAAGTACACAGTGTCTGAATAAATTTGGAATAACAATGAATGATAGCTTTCTTTGTTTTTTCTGTCCTAACCAAGAAAGTGAAGTAAATGAATTTCACTGTTCTTAGCTCTAAATAGATATTGCACTGAACAGAAGACATTGCACTACTGAGTGCAGAAATAGAGTCTCTGGTGGTCCTCTCGTCTAAAATCCCCTGCTACAGCAGGAAAACCTAGAGCCAGTTGTGTAGAGTTGTGTCCAGATGGCTTTTAAATAGCTTCAAGGATGTAGACCCCACCACCTCCTTGGGCAATATGTTGCAGTGTTCAAGAATTTCCTACATTTATTTGGTTTAGTACTGGTGAAATAAGATAGTTTAAACTAATGAGCATTATAACATTTTCAAATGAATATTGTTACCTATCCTCCTTTTGAAGCTTGATGGTGTATCTGCCACAAGTAAACTTCTTTACCTCTTCACTGGTCTGAAACATGCATGTGAAGGACAGACCTTAATTTTTCTTCAAGATGAGATTGATATTGTTATAAATGGATGATGTAGGTTTTAATCAGCTCCTGTTGGTTGCTTAGGCCTCTGGCAGAAGGCGGTGATATTACTGAAGCACCCCAAGATCCACTCTTATTCACAAGTTCTTTAATAATGGCTGAATTGATCTATTGTAAAATTGTGTCTATTTATTAATAGACACAAAACTAATAGACATAAGACTTAAAGCAGACTGTTACTACACAGCCATAAGATAGAAGGGAATAGTAGTATTATACACATGGAGTCAAAGGTACCATTAAATTTACAGCTAGCTAAGAAATAGCATAACTTTGGATCCAGTGTTTCTTACCACCAGTTCCTGAAGGGCACACATCAGAAAATCCTTTCTCCCAGTTCCCAGGGAAAGGGACCTGGAGTTGTATCCAAGGCTCCAGGGAGAAATCTTCTCACACCTTTCCAAGGAGCATGTAAGATACTTCTTATAGTGGCTTTCTTATAGTGGATAAGGGAAGGACTGTGGATGTCATGTACCTGGAATTCAGGATAACATTTGACACCATCTCCCACAGCATTCACCTGGAAAAGTTGGACAGGTGCAGTCTTTGCTGGGTTAAAAAAAATTGCTGGATGGCCAAGCCCAGAGAGTGGAAGTGAATAGTGACACATCCACTTGATTACCAGTCACTAGTTGTGTGCCTCAGTGATCAGTACTGGGGCCAGTCCTACTTAATATCTTTATTGATTATCTGAAAGTGGGGGTTAAATGAACCCTCAGTAACTTAATGGATGACACCATGTTGAGTGGGAGTGCTGATCTGCTGGAGGGCAGGAAGGCTCTGCAGAGGGATCTGGACAGGCTGGATCAATGGGCCAAGGCCAAAGGTATGAGGTTCAATAAGGCCAAGTGTCAGGTCCTGCCCCTGGGTCATAACAACCCCGTGCAGTGCTTGGGGCAGAGTGGCTGGAAAGAGGCCCAGTGGGAAAGCACCTGTGGATGTTGGTCAACAGCACCTGAACGTGAGCTAGCAGTGTGCCCAGGCGGCCAAGAAGGCCAGTGGCATCCTGGCCTGTATCAGCAACAGTGTGACCAGCAGGACCAGGGCAGTGATTGTCCCTGGTGAGGCCACACCCTGAGTTCTGTGTCCAGTTCTGGACCCCTTCAAAAAAGGACGTGGAGGTTCTGAAGTATGTTCAAAGGAGAGCAACAAATCTGGTGAAGGGTAAGCCATATAAGGAGCAGGTGAGGGAGCGGGTCTTGTTCAGCCTGGAGAAAAGGACTCTCAGGGACAACCTTATCACTCTCTACAACCCCATGAAAGGAGGCTGTAGCCGGGTAGGGATCAGCCTCTTCTTCCAGGCAACCACTGACAAGAGGAAATGACCTCAAGCTGTACCAGGGAAAGTTCAGGTTGAACACCAGGAATTACTACTTCATGGAAAGGGTTGGTAAGCATTGGAATGGACTGCCCAGGGAAGTGGTGGAGTCATCAGCCGTGGATGTGGCACTTGTTGTCATGGTCTGGTTGACACGGTGGTGGTTTGTCAAAGTTTAGACTGAATGAGCTCAGAGATCTTTTATAGCCTAAATGATTCTCTGATTCTGTAAGAGGTTATATATGAAACTGTGAGTAACACTCGAGATGGCTTGTGTTTTTTTGTATTGTGCCTTCTTTTCACTTGTGTGAGGAAAATGAGAACATTTGTAAGCCTGGATAAGTAGATGATTTCTCAAAACATTTTTCAGAAAGGTGTGTAATGGCATTTGCAATTAGATTCTGGCATTGGCTTCAATGCAAGCAGAGTCAAGCTAATGCAGCATACTTCACATGCCTCAGCCACTCAACAACTCTCCGGCTTCCTTGTCGTGTGTTATTTGGCACTGCTATATAATGCATGCTGCTATACTGTGCCATGCAAATCGAAATTCATGAAATTAATAAACTTTGTTCGGGAAAGATTTCTTGTTATATTGTTTTTATTTCAAGTAACCTCTTTTCTTTCTGCTTGTCTTCACTTCCTAGATACACAACTTTTTCAGGTAAGCAGAAAGAAACTGTAACTGGAGATTTACAAGGTACATGTCCTAGTGATTCAACAAAAAGTATGAAGGAGGTAGACCCCAGAAAAAGTGAGGCCAGTAACAGCTGACCCGTGCCTCTAGGAACAGGTACCTAGCATAAAACACACACATTTCCATTTTTCCTTCATGAGGTAAGGGAGATCGTTGTTTGTCTTTTTTCATTATTTAATGAAAAATACCAGTTTTCTAAGGGAAAAGAATACCCTGCCCCTACATCTTCCCTCTAAAACAGCAACTGTGAATGTAATGAAATTACAGTGTAACTCCATTTGCATCAGTGTGAGGCACTGACAACTCAGCATTCTTATGCTATTATAGTGGTATTGTAAAGTTGGTGTGGGGAAGCTGAGTCAGCTTCTTTTCATTTGTAATAAAATGGGTTTCAATGAGAGATGAAAAAAATGTGCAGGAAGTAGACAGTTTTGGGAAAAAAAATCCTATCCAAAAAGTGCTTAATGATTCATAACTTTCTTTCATGCAAATAAACAAGGGATGGCAGAGAAAATTATTCCTTGCTGTACCGGTTTGAGCTATGATACAGTTAATTTTTTCCCTAATTGCTAGTATGGCTCTGTGTTTTGAATTTGTGCTGGAAACAGGGTTGATAACACGGGGATGTTTTTGTTACTGCTGAGCAGGGCTTATACGGAGCCAAGGCCTTTGCTGCTTCTCACCCACCCCACCAGTGAGGAGGCTGGGGGTGTGCAAGGAGCTGGGAGGGGGGTCATGAAAACTCACCCTGCATCACATGGTGTCACTCTCAGGTTATAAAGCTGGAGGAAGAAGGAAGGAGGGGACACTTGCAGTGATGGTGTTTGTCTTCCCAAGTCACCATGAGGCTAGGGCTCTGCTGTCCTGGAGATGGCTGAACACCTGCCTGCCCATGGAAACTGGTGAATTAATTCCTTGTTTTGCTTTGGTTGCATGTGAGACTTTTGCTTCTCCCTATTAAGCAATCTTTCTCTCCACTCAAGAATTTTCTAGCTTTTACCCTTCCAATTAGCCACCAGGGGAGAGGCTGTGGGATGCTTGGTTGCTGGGTAACATTAAACCACAAGACTTGTCTAGTAACAGAATTCACTGTATTCAGCATTAACTGCTGATGATCTTATTATATGTCATAAAACAGGTGCTCACTTAGAAAAGCTTTTCTGTATTATGCAATTACTTTTCTAATTTTCCTGTCACAAAATAATCTCCAACTTGTGGTAGCACTGAATTGTCACAGACTACTACTTTGACTCCAAGTGTACTTTCAAGCAATACAGAAAGGACCATAGACTTTGCACTCATTATATCTGCTCCTTTCCCCTTACCTTCTTCTTTCAGCTTGTATTAATTGCCTATTATGTAGATACCCCCATAATGTATGTTTTTTTCCATTACTGGCGATAGGGTTTCATCTCCCTTTGTATTTTCTATTTTTAACCTCTGTGTGTACACTTTGGCCTGTGAAAGGTTTACAGTGGTGATTAGAGGAGGAAGCTAACCTTAGTTGGAATATCTAGATTTTAGTCTGCTGTAAATATCTATGAAACATAACTAAACACTACTTTTTTTGTTGACATAGATTTTACAAATTTCAGAAGACAGAATTAATGTCTTGAATCATATTGGCAAGCTCTCCTTTCATATTTTCTTCCATATACAACTCATTTAAATGAGCAAGTAAAAAGGTTATGTACACTGGTTGTCATATGTGTGTGTCCTACTTTGGGCAGCTCAAGGTGGCCTGATGACCTAAGGCACGTGGTTTCCATGTTGCAGAATACAGAGAAGGAATCTGTAAAGATTTTTTCAACTTGAGTAATGAAGGATTTGGTTCTTATCTAGGTAGTAGTACACAGTGGTCAGCAAAATAGTTTTTTTACAAAAAAAAAATTCAGCTGAACAATGGTGACCTTCGAATGATAACATCAGACATGTTTTTAAATGAACTGAAATCTCTTAGGGTGCTGTATCCAGCTATTGTGAAGCAAATAAATGAAGCCGATAATACATTTTTCTTCTCTCTCTTGTTAGATGTTATACGTTATATGTTTTGCATTATGGCAGCTCATTAACATTTTATTTCAAAGAGAAAATGGAAAGTGATGGTAACTGGGGTTAGAGTTAAGAAGGTACAGAGGCACAAAAATCAGGATGAGAAAATATTAAATTAAAAAGGGATTTTGAATCCTTTTCAAGTGATCCGCAAGTGATCCACATCAGCATTGTGAAGGTAATGTGAAAGCGATATGAAGATATTAATACATTAAAGTGGAGCCCATGTGATGTCGTCTACAGTAGAAGGCCTAGAGGATCTTAAAGAACCCCTTTTTGTAGTAGTGTATTCTACCTTAGTAAAACCAAGAACTGCTTCCCTGCTCAGCTTGAAATTTCCACCCATCCCCAAGGAGAACAATTAATCCAGTATTGGGTGCCTGTTAGTTTCACCAGAAATATGAATGTTCTAGTTAAGCCCACAGCCTGAAGACTGCTGAGCTAGAAATTATATCCACCCTGCTCACCATATGCTCCTTTTCCATCTCTGCTCTGTTGCAGCAAATTCATGTTGCTACCCTTCTTCTTTAGCACCTTAGCTATATATGGCTACATTTCAGGACTGCTAGAACTGTAGTCATAATAAAAGCAGATTCCTGGCTTCTTCTGACTACTCGAAATATCAGTGTAGTGGTCAGCTTCTTTAAATGGAATATCATTTTCCAGCTGTCTGATCTCATTCTCTCTGTTGTTGTGACTAAAATAATGGTGTGACGTGAAGGTTTTGTCACAGGTTTTTTGGAATAAGTGAATTGAATCCTGTGGCAGGATGACTGGCTAGACACCAGGTGTCCACCAAAACTGCTCTGTCACTGCCCTCCTTACCTGGACAGGAGAGAGAAAATGTAGTGAAAGGTTCATGGTTTAAGACAGGGAGAGATCACTCACTAATTACCATCACTAGCAAAACAGCCTTGGGAAATGAATTGAATTTATTACTACTGGAATCAGAGCAGGATAATAGAAGTAAACCCAAATCTTATAAACCTTTCCCCCACCTCTCCCTTCTTCATGGGCTAAACTTCACCCCCCATTTTCTCTACCTCTTCACTCCCAGAAGCACAGGCAGATGGGGAATGGGGTCTGCAGTCAGTTCATCACATGTTGTCTCTGCCACTCCTTGTCTCTCAGTGGGTAGACTCCTCACACTGTTCCCCTGCTCCAGTACAGGGTCCCTCCCATGGGAGACAGTCCTCCATGAAGTGCTTCAATGTACATTCCTCCCACTGGTTGAAGGTCTTCTTGAGCTGCTCCAGCATGGTTCCCTTCCATAGGGTGAAGTCCTTCAGGAACAGACCACTCCAGCATGGTTCCCCTGTGGGATCTCAAGTCCTGCCATCAAACCTGCTCCAGTGTGGGTTCGTCTCTCCACAGGGTCACAAGTGCTCTCAAGGAGTTTGCTCCAGTGCAGGCTGTGCACAGCATCACATCCTACTTTGAGTGTCCACTTGCTCTGGCCTGGTGTCCTCTGTGGGCTGCAGGGGAATAGCTACCTCACCATGGTCTTCATCACAGGCTGTAGGGGAATCTCTGTTCTGGTGCCTGGAGCACCTCCTCCTCCTGCACTGACCTTGGCATCTGCAGGGCCGTTTCTCTCGCGTGTTCTCACTCCCCTCTTCTCTGCAGCTGTTGTTGTGCTGTAACTTTTCCTCCCTTCTTAAATCTGTTATCCCAGAGTTGCCACCACCACTGTTGCTGATTGGCTCAGCCTTGGCTAGTGGCAGGTCTGGCTTGGTGCTGGTTGTCACTGGCTCCATTGGAATGGCGGAAACTTTTAGCAGCTTTTCACAGTAACATCCTCTATAGTGTGTGTGTGCACTCGTATGAATGCCACCCTTCCTTATTTTAGGCTTTAAAAGTCTGAGTTCTTCACATTATTTATGGCATTGACAGTTATACATGGGTGAACGAAATGTGGTCTCATTTAGGGTGTTTTCTTTTGACTCCAGTTAGATCTGTTTAATGTTGCTGTTGGGGCAGCCACGACATAAATGGACACTGCACTGGATAAGGGCATAAAGCTTTATATTTCAGAAAGCTGCCTATTTATAGACCTTTGTATATTATCATTTGTGTTGCAAATTCATTGGCTACTAAATTACAACAATGGATTCATTGGCTATCCTCTAACTACAATACAATACTGTTGGTCACCAACAGCATAAGCATTCAAGCATTCAGAAAATAACAGATGCAGATGTGTTGCTGCTTTTCTACTTCTATTGTTTAAATTCCTTACTTCTGTTGCTACTATATTTCCCAGGGAAAGACTGATTGTTTTTCTTCTCTCGGGCTTTTCTCATGAATAGAAGCTAACCATGTCCAAATTAAGATCTGTGAAGCCTTCAGGCCTGCTGTTGGCCTCAACAGTTAAATAAGATTTTTAGAGTATATAAGGCAGTGCAGTCATAGATTAAACTGAAACCTACATTACCTTTTTGGGGTTTTAATGTCTTAAATAAATAAAGCATATTTAATGCTTAGAAGTAAGTCTTGAAAAGTTATGGTAAAGTGAGAATTTTTTTTTTATTAGCTGACATGTTTAGCATGAATTTAGCATGAAACTGTTTAGATGTAGATACTATGTTGACAGGTGGGATTTTTTGTAGGTATAGGACAACCTATCAGGGAATGCAAACCAACCATTGTTCACTGCAGTCTTCAGACAGGTATAATTTGGGGAGGAAGGAGTGGAGTGGAAAAAAGCCACCAAAACCAAAACAAACCAAGAATACTTCCTAGGATTTCTGTTTCCTTATTCCAGGAGAAAAACCATGCTTATCAAAAACTGGGATGCTGGAATAAACTTCACCAAAGACAAGTTGTACAGTAGATAACTGGCAAGAAGGTAAAGGATTTATGTTCGGTTAATAAATCCCATCTCTGCTCTCCTAAGGATAACACCTCCACATGCATATAATATATTAAATGAATGTATCTGTAAAACACTCAAACACACTCCATGCCACTGTATACTCAGTCTATTAACATTTCCAAAACACTTGTCACATCACTGTCTAAAATTTTATGAAATTAAAACACCACTATAAATATTTCAAAAGTTGTTAATAATTGTCCTTATGCCAGACAAAATAATAAGCTTTTTTTTTCTGAAGAAAAATGGTTGTTGCACTCCTGCTCTCCTTTTAGTCAATGACTGCTGTTTTATAATCCTATTTTATTGCTTTCACTCAGGCACTTTGGGAAAGTTTGAGTGATGAAGCAGGTCTTACAAAATAACCTAAAGATTGTAAGGTGATGGTTCTTCTTAGATCTAGTTCTGGAAGATATTTCAAAGTTTTCGACCTGTGCTTAGCTGTTAAGTGCAGTGCAGTTGTTAATCACAGCAGTAACAGCCACAGACAAAAGCCTTGAATCTGTGCCGAAACAGTGCACTGCAACGACTGACACCTTCAGTTTGTGAGAAATAAAGCAAAATCCAAATTTTTGGAAAGCCCTTCATATGCTTCCCAAATGGTTCCTTTCCCAAGGTGTAAAAACCTTACTTATGAAAGCTTGCTTCTTTCCCATCTTTTAAGAAACTCATCCATCACTATCACTCAAAGACACATGAAATATTGCTATTCAAAACACAACAACTTCTAAACTTTACGGGACAATTCATCTAAGATCATGCTTCTTTCCAATCACAGCGATAAATGCAGTTCTTCCAGTTTTCTTTTTTCATTCATTCTTGTTTTGGGTGGGATATTGCCACAGTCTTCAGCCGAGTCCTTTGCTTCTTTTCCTTTACAGCAGAGGGCTCAGCAGTAGAGTTTTCTGTACACAGAAAAATGCCTGTCTTCCTCCTCTACCTCACTAATTTCAGTTTCACACCCTCCTAATGTGCCAGATAGATTCATGGAATTAGAGAATGGCCTGGGTTGGAAGGGACTTTAAAGATCACCCAGTTCCTACACCCCTTCCCTGGGCAGGGACACCTCCCACTAGACCAGGTTGTGCAAAGCCTTGAACACTTCTAGGGATGAGGCATCCACAACTTCTCTGAGCAACCTTCTCCAGTGCCCCAGCACCCTCATAGTAAAGAATTTCTTCCTGGTATCTAATCTAAACTTACTCTTTTCAGTTTGAAGCCGTTCCCTCTTGTCCGATCACTCTTGCATGTAGAGTTTCTCTCCATATCCTTTGTAGTCTCCCTTCAGATATCTAATCAATTAATTCTGCAGAAAAACCTCAGTGGTGCTGAATTAAGGTGGACAAAGCAGAATAATGCCATGAAATAATAAGTTTGAACATCCCCAAATGAAATGCTTACCAGCTCTACCACCACACCGTAAAGGCAAAAAGCTAATTAATTGCTACATTATAGAGTAACTGAAGGGTTAGATTTACGAGTATATATTATACTCACTATAGAATTTAGCATGCATTATTATATTTTCCAAAAAGGTTGTGTGGAATATTAGCTCATGCTGTCTTCTGTGATAGGCAGAGTCTGCGCTGCTGGTTTTCACTACAGGCTCATCTATGTTACAATCTGCCCCAGAAGGTGAGGGTAAATCCCCTGGGGCAGATTAGAATGAAACAGCACTGAAAACCCAGCAGACATATACATATACTTAAGTTCTATTTTAGAATAATTTAGTTGTAATGGAAAGGAGGTTATTATTGGCTATTATTATCTGTAGTAATATAACAATATAAAAGCATAAAAACAACACTTACAAAAATGTGTAAGGGAAAGAAACAAAGAAAGAGGAAGAAAGGATAAGAAAAATATCATCATCCCTGGATCCAGTGACAGACTGGATTATTGCAGTTTCCAAGTCCACTGGGTGAAGTGATGGTCACCATATTGACCTGTCAGAAGTGGGGGAAGCCCATGAAACACAGAGTTCAATGGGTTAATACACATTTAGATTTATGTGGGACGTGGGAATGCCCAGGTACCTCACTTTAGTGGGTGGGAGTTTTACACTCTCTGATGGAACACTGTGGATAATGATTCGTCCCCTGGTGGAAGGTCCCAAAAATGAATCTGGGGGCACTTTGGAGGTCTTTGGTGGTTTGCGACACCTTCTAAAAGAAGACATCTGCCTCTCATATCAGTGTAGTTGAGCCAGTTTTGTCCCATCCCCAGAAGGGATGGATACCCTCAGGTCTAAGCATGAATGTCCCAGTACTTCCCCGGGGAGGTTTTCACCCAAGCCAGTTGTGTAAGGGAGAACATTGGTGTGTTAAAAAGCAGTATGGTACCTCAGCACGGTCTGCTTCTTATTTGCCTTCTCCCATATCTGGATCAAAACCCAGCTCGTGGCCTCCAGTGGTGGGTGTTCATCTGCTCTGTCTGATGCAGAGCAGAGGTGTCACCATCACACAAAAAACTCTCCTCCTCTTCTTTTGGGGTCAGGGGGTGCAAACCCAGCCTCAGCAAAGCACCCATTGCTTTTGCACATTGCCAGTTGTTTGAGTTATTAACCATTAATGTTTCAGTTTCACACAATCTCTAGTGTTAATTAAGTTCTGACCCGCTTCTGTCATTTGGACTCGGCAGTTTTTCATATTGTGAAACTCCAAATCCTAGTTCTAGATTGGTTTTGGCCCATGAGTTTCTACTGGCTTTCATAGGTCATTCAGCTTCCAGAAAAACACACCCATATGCTTCTCTTCCTCCAAAGAACAACTGGTAGTTACATTTCAATACACATGGGTAGTTATTGTCTTCAAACAGCAGAATGTGAACCACTCATTTTCTCTTGTACTTTTGGCAGTATGGCAGCATTCAAATGGCATTGAAAGTGTTTTGAAGAACAGGTACATTGCACTAAAGAGGGAGGTTTACAAAAACTGACGCTGTTAGTTACCTGAGAATTGGTTTATGTATTGTTTATTTCTCAGGGGGGAAACTCTTTCTCTTGTGTGAGACTCCACAGATGATAAAGGCTTTTTCATGCAGGAACAGTCATATGGATGCCCACATAACCTCTTCTTTCTGCTAATTCCTGTCTGCTCCACTGGATTCTAGTTTCTAATTGTTCTGATAATTTTCTAGCTCACAGAAAATATATGAAACACAATTAAATCATTTTCTTTTTTTTGGTAAGAAAAATAAGTTCATACAAAGGCATTTTATTCTAAAGTTTATTCTAATAACTATTTATTCTAAAATAGTTGAAAGCAGGACAGGAAATGTCTAAAAAATATATAAGTCAAAAGCATCAATTGGATCGTAACAGCACCTTAAGCAGTTTTTGTTTCCAGAGAAGGAATCCTGACTCCAAATTGCTCCATTAGGATCAGAAAACAACCTGGCAGTATGAAAATCTGGGTCTGGAGACAATTATAAGGACACATGGTGAACACAGAGATACTGTCTAGAGTCTTATGAAGAACAAGTTCTTTTTCTTCTGTTTGCTCACTTACTTGGGGTTTTTTTGGTTATGTTTTGTTTTTATGTTGTACAATTTAGTCAGCTGGTTCAAACAATCAAATTATTTTGCTTTCTGGTGTGAAATCTTTATCTTAATTTACCCTGTGAGCCATGTCTTGTACCACAATAAAGTGCTATAATCTGAGTGCCCCATCTAAGCAGTAGGACTGGGGAAGAGCAGGCTCTGGAGACATCTTGCCAATGTACCTAAATACCTGAAGAGGACAGAGCCAAGCTTCTTCCAAGCAGTGGGCAGAGACAGAAGAAGAGGTAATTGAAATAGACTGAAACACAGGAGGTTTCCTATGGACACCAGGAAACCTTTTGAACTTTGAGGCTGATCGAACACTGGCAAAGGCTGCTCAGAGAGGTGGTGGACTCTCCATCTTTTGAGATATTCAAAATTTGTCTGGACAGTTGCTTTGAATGCTTGGATGGGAGGATTGGACAAGGTAAACTTCAGTGATTGTTTCCAACCTCAAGTATTCAATGATCCTCTGTAACGGAAAGAGAATCAATCCTGGGGCCACTGGGGATAGAGCAGAGTATCCTGAGAGCCAGAGGATCATATCAGAAAGAAAACACACTGACAATTTTTTTTTTTTTTTTAGCCTTTTCCTTCAGTTTGAACATCTTTTGACAGTCTGTAGAGAGCTCACAAAAGGAATAGAGTTCAGTGTACTTTAATTTCAGAGCTCTAGTCAGTTTTGGGTTTGGTCATCCTCCCAGCTTGTAGAAATGCTTGTATCTGTATATCAACTCTATGAATTGCACACTCCAGCTTATGGAAATGGGACATCCAATTTCAAATCTGGGGTGAAGAAGATCTTGAAATGACCTCTTTGTGTTTATCTGTTCCCTATTAACTGTAAGCTAAGAATGGTAAATCTTTCATTTGATTAACTAGTAGGAATTATTATTATGTAGCTCATATGCATTGGTGATTTCTACAGCTTATCTCATTTATTAATGTCAAGAAATGAAAAATAGTTTGCCAGTATTCCTGGAGCTCTGAAAGCTGCCAATCTCCCAGCACTTCACAAATACTTCCAGAAACTGATAAATAGTTTTTTTCTTTCATATACTGACAAGATGCTGCACTGAATATCAGGGTAATGATAAGCAAAGAAGCCTGGATACAATTAAAAATTTCTTGCAGCCTTACTGTTTGAAAAAGTCCAACTGGTTAGTTTGGGCTTACTTTAATTTCCAGTGTCTAAGTATTCTTTTCCTACTCCAATAATTCATTGACTAGTTTCATTAAAATTGAACAGAGATAAGTTCATCACAAAGATAAGCAAATTTTATGCGAAACTAGGGAGCAAAACTGTGGGGGGTTTTGCTAAGGCACTCCAACAGTAGGAGAAGCAGTACTGTGACTGCACACAGTTTAAGCACAGGAAAAATATCCAAGCACAGCTAATGTTTCAATCAGAGCCAACAACTGAATAAGAGACATGAACCTGTAGATGAAATGACTACATGTGCTTTGGTCCGCACAGAATTATTCGTGGAGCATAAGGCTAAGTCAGAATCCATCATTTTGCCCATTTAAAAAAAAAAAATCAAAACCAAACCAAACAAATACTAAACAAAAAAACCTGACTTGCCCCGCCCCAACGCCAGCCCAGCAGAAAAAGGCCAAAGCAAAGAAACGTCTCCCCCCAAAAAAACTCCAAAACAGAAGAATAAACCATCTGACTAATTTACTTTGGGAGACTTTTAATACTTTTGGAATTTTGAACAGAAATTTGGATTTTGGCAGTCTGATAGAGCAAGTTCACAGAAATCTTTAAAAGTCCTTTACTGAAAGAACACATGAAATAGTAAGATGAGAGAGCAGCAACTGAATTGGGAGATCAGATGGCTGGAGCAAGATGGGCTGATGGGGCAGGGGACTTGTGACAGGAATCTAGGCAGGAAACCTGCCACTTATGACAGAAGGAACAAGAGAGAAAAGGCTTAAGGAAACCTGAATCAAACAGAACTTGAATATGGCTGAAGCAGCTGTAAAGCTTCTGCATTTTATTCTGACTTTTCAGGTTTGATTTGTTCCCTTTCCTAATATTTCAAAAGTTAGGTTTGGGGTTCCAGAAGGCAATGACTAAAGGAGAACTAATTGAACGTATGCATACAAATTGCTGTGGTTCATCCTATTTATAGAAACAGCAGATTCATAAACCAGGATTTTAACTAACACCTTGCTGCCAGAATAAA
The DNA here is from genome assembly GCA_013397175.1 of Platysteira castanea. Lineage (NCBI taxonomy): Eukaryota > Metazoa > Chordata > Aves > Passeriformes > Platysteira > Platysteira castanea. Next base: position 19,415 of record VYXC01005335.1, on the reverse strand, counting down.
ATAAAATAGATATTGTCACACTATGCTGTTTCAGGCACAGAAGCTGTTCAGGGACATTCTAACACACTATATGTTTATGTACTGAATTAAAAGGTCTTTTTATTTTCTTTCCTTATCTTTCTTTTCTTAAAAATAATATTAAAATGATTTTTTAATGTGAAAGAAGCCTTCCTTTAAAGGCCTTTAAAATCCCCTTTAAAATAAAATGGTGCAAAACTGAATGTTTATGGACTGGAATTAAACAATTTTTGTGCCTAAACCAGAAGGTATGAGCATGGACTACAGATGATGCAGTGTCACTTGATTCAAACTTAACCTTGCATCAGGTTTTGATGTTTTGGCATGAATTCCATGTAATACATATGGATCACCATGATCCTGCTTTTAGAGTTGGAGATAAGCTTTTTTTAATATTGCTTCACTTCTGGAACATTGCTCAGTAACACAGTTATCCACTCAACCCACACAGCACTGCCAGGAGAGTTTCTTCTGAACCCCTCAAGCACCACGTCTAGTGAATGCCCCAACACACAAGACCTGAGTGCAAGTCAGCCATGATATCAGTTTGTTGGGGGTTTTTGCCTGTAAATCAGTTCTTTGTATACACTGTAGAAACAGTACACTGGGAATGAAGGACTGTGATATTTTTGCTCCTTGTCAGTCCTAGTGAACTGAAGCAGACTGTTGTCTTTTATAGTAACTCTAGATTTTTGTGCTATTGTGGGAAAATGATGTAGGCAAAATCATATTTTAAAATTTTATTACTACTTTATCAACTCTGTTCTGCTGGTTTTTTATGCTATATCCCTCAGGCAATAAATACTAATGCTGTTTTAAACCGTGATAAGAAAATCAATCCATGAGTTATTTTTTCATCTGTTGTTTTGCAGTACCTATTCAAGAAGTTAAAACTTGTTCCAGGATTTTACTTTCTGGTGAGATTAACTACAGCAATTAATGATTAACCAGGTGATTCAAGGGAAACTCTGCAAGTGATGTGTTATTTATAGGTGTCCTGAAATATTTGATATACCGTTTGGCTGTAAGCATGTTATGTTACAGGCATCATGAAAGAATTAATTACAAACATCACTTACATGTAAAATTAAATCATGCCACTAGTTGCTTACAACTTTTTTTTTCTTTCCTGAAGAACTTGCTAATATTTTTCCTGGAAATAAGTTTGATGAGGTTTTGGCCAACCTGACCAAAGGGATGTGTCCTTACTCACAGCAGGGAAGTTACAACAAGATGATCTTTAAGGTCCCTATGAAATCAAAACAAACCAAACCAGAGCATTCCATGATGCTGTGACTCTCTGTTTCTGTGCTACTAAATATTATTCAAAATTAATTCAAGAAGTTTTGAAAATGCACTTAGGTGAATTCCAACCCTTGAAAACTTACTAATGAATGTTCTCCTCGTGGTACTAATGGTCATGCCATGCTGGCCTGAACATTTCTCTGGTGTTCTGACTGACTGGTAGCCCTTATCACCTCTGAGCGCTTCCCTAAAATGAGGAACATTGTGTGCCATTGTGATAAAACATTTGTGTGAATGCCTTTTTATCAGACAGTATGATCTTTGAGATGACTTTGAGGAACCTGTCTAGATTTGGTGAGGAGATTTACTCTTTTCCCCACCTTACCCTTTTTCAAGAGGCATAAAATGTAATGGCAATTATCTTTCTACTAAAAGACAACATTAAGAAGAATTTTGCATAAATTTCCTTTGACATTTTTCTGTCCAGATTCTTAAACCCCATAAATTTACAGAGGCAGGATGATCCCTGAGAAGAGAGTAAAGTCTTTAATAATCTTAAAATCCATTAAACATTTAGGGGTGAGAATATTTTATTTTGACATTTGTGTGCAGCATTGTAACAAAGAGAAAATAATAAGTAGGTGCTCATTTCCATTTATGGGGATCATGTACCATTGTGGAAATATTGCTATTACCAGATGAGGAATTTATCTGTACTTTAACAGTTACACATCTCCTTTTTCTCCCTGTGGAAATGCACTTCAGAATGTGGAATATAACAGAAAATTGAATTTCTTCTCAGTAGTACCAAGATAAAAACTTGTATGTCTTTTGAGTGTAAAAATTTATGTCCTTTCCCTGAGTATTGCAGTGCTGATGGCTTGGAACTGGTCTTGGTGCTATGACTCTATATTAATCAACCCTGTGATTCCTGTCTTGTTTAATCAAGTACCTCATGTACAGTTTTTTGAGCTCTACTACCTTTCCACATCTTGAATCAATCAAATGCTGACTGGCTGTTATATTAAGCAAATTAAATTCCAGATTCACACAGCCTTTGCTAGATTATTCTGCCATGGAAAAAATTTTATCATTTATAGAACTTGATTGAAAGCACATAGTTGTGTAGCTCTAATAGCTAAAACTTATATAGTGCATAAACTAATCTCCAGGTACTGTTTCATACATTCAAGCAGAACTTCCTTATACAGAATCATATAGAAGTTTTTCAACAGTTATTCTTTTTCCTATTATTGAAAAGTATGTTTTAAAATATGCTCTGTACATTTCAGTCAGTGTTAAATGGCAGTTGATATGGACAAGTGAGGATTTTGGTCTTTAATTTTTTCACATAATTTCACTGTAATTATTCCTTCTTCCTTTTGCTCTGTAGGTATAAATCTGAATTGTTTGGACAAATAAATTATGGGAAGTAGTATGATTTGAATTTATTCAGGCTGTTTTCTAATATACAACATGAAATTCTTTTAAATATGTTTTCACTGTATCTATAAATCAAACTGTAATTGTTTACATGCAGTTTTTCTTAACACTACTGTTACTGGCAGAGTAGATAGAATAAACTCCCTGGGACAATCTTTCTAGAAATAAAATATGTATTTTAATTTAATCTTTTGGTAGCTTGGAAATATTTTTATGAGAAAAAATTCTGAAAATACAAACTCACTTCACTTAGTTCACTTTTGTTTTGTGTATGAGAATCTTTAGACGAGAGAGGAGCAGCTGAAAAAGAAATGCAGAAAATAAATGGAAGTCATTCATTTTGTGATTACATATGGTTCTGAAAAGCCATAGCAAAGGAATAATGGGGAAAACATGCACTTGCAGTATAACTCTTCACTCTACGTAAACTTCACTGAGGATTAATAAAAAGATGTTTTTAATTCATCTGTAATTGTTCTGTTCTATCAAAGGGTTCCCATACTCCAAGGATCTGAAAAAGCAATTTTTCAAGGTGGCTTTGAGCCCAAGTTGTAACTTCCCTGCCATGCGCCTTGTTGAAGCCAAAGGAATTACTATATATGTAAGGATTTTATTATTTTGTTAGTTTAAATATATTATTTATGTAGAATGAGTTTAATTAATTGTCATTGGCTTTGAGTCAACATATGTTTAAACTGTCTCCTGACTCCCTAAAGACCTATGAATTGTCTAAGCATTTAAACTTTCAGATAGGTAAGCAGATAAACAAAGTTTTATTCTTCTGTTCCCAGTTAGCAATCCTTCCCATCTGTCTAAAATGATTTAATCAGTACATTAATTTTGTTTGGTGTCTTAATTTTAGGATTTTTTCAGATGTAATAACAGTGGATACTGAAAAATATACATTGGAAGATCAACTATCATTTAACAGGCTGGCTCTGTCCTATTCCATCTCCATTCCGTACTTCTACTAAGGGCATTTTTAAAATCACTCTCCTGATCATTATTGATGTGGAAACTTTTCTACTGTTTTCCTCAGAGTCTAGTGATGTTTTTTAGTACACGGCTGTTAGCAAAGGAGTTTGAAAGAGAATTTTACTACTTGAAACGGACTGCGAACCAGTATCTAATCCTGGAGGGCATATGAGGACTGCCTTTGGAATAGTTTTCCATCTGTGTTTTATTAGCTTACTTAAAGCCATGTTCCACCCATGGGTAGGTTTAGTGAAATAATGGCTACCAAAATATGTTGTACGCTTTTCCCCCCCCTTGTTTTTCATTCCACAGGATGGACTGAAGAGGTGGCAGTGGAATTCCAGTTCTATCTGCATCATCTCCATAGACATTCAATACCCTTACAACATGGCCTTGACTTTTTTGCAACACTGTTGATATATCTGGGCATAAAGCACAGGCCAGTTCAGCATAATAGAAATGATTCCACACACGATGATTTAAGTCCAGAATCTAAGTTGAACCTCTGCCATGAGAGTTTACCTTGATTTCCTCTCTTTCTTCCCATAATAGGGCTTTATTGCAATTCTCTTCCAAGTCCAGAGCAGGATTTGGAAATCAGTCCTTACTGATTTTGGAAAAGTTTCTGAAGTGCTTGAAGACGGGCACCTGATTATGCTTCTGTACTAGAGATCCAAAGAGATGCATTTAAATTATAAGTCCTAAACCTAATATAAATTAATTTGTGATATATTTGCAGGGAAAAAAATAGTAGTTTTTATATTATATGTAATTCTGATTACTTACACTCTGTCTCTTTTAATGTCTCTCTCACTCACCCATTTCTCTGTGGGCTGTGTAGTGGTTCTTGCTGAACGGCTCCTGTGTTCCTACCTGTGTGGTAGGAAGGATGGGCCTAGCAGGGTACATGGCAGAACTCCAGACCATCTCTATGTAAAGATAACTACACGGGTGAAATTCTTTAGATTTGGGCATTGTAGACTACATTTCATTTTACCTAAAGTTCTTTCTTGAGTGTCTTCATCAGCTGTATTGTGTGTGACTTTTCACAAAGTGCCTTGTCTCCTTCAGATACAGCACACTGGGATATGTAGAAGAGACAGAAAATGGTTAGTTTCAAATGCACAGCTAAATGTTTGCCTAATACTTGTGACTGCAAAAGTGGGCTGGAATAGTGCCTAAAATTTTATAAATTTGCTCTCAGTAGGAACAGTAAATAGGCATATATGACTTATCAGTAGTGACTGTGTGGACTACAACAAATAAGAAACAAAGGACTTCAGTCTTGAAAGAAGAGTAGATAATAAATAAATCAAAATGGGTTTATTACCTGTTCTTTCGGCTTTATTTTAAGGGTACTTACATAATTTTTTTTCAACTTGCATCCTAGAAGATGATCACAACTCAGTTGTAAAATTCTAAAGAAGTTATCACATCTTAATAAATGAAAATACATAGTTTTTCTATTCTCAATGGAGATAATTTCATTTTTTATTTTCTTATTTTCAGCAGTCCTATTGTACCTTTCAGTTTCCTTGACAGATGAATAATTATAGGCCAATGAGGTGAACACCAGAAGTTCAGAAAACAAACTTTTCATTTGAATAATTTAAACTGTACAGAAATTACATGATATAGATCTTTGCTTTAACCTTTTGGATTTTGGTGATTGATATTGCAACATCAGTATACTGATGCTAAAATAATTGCTTTAATTTTTATGCTCTTCTTGCCAGCCACAGCTCAGCAAAGTCCAGACTCTTCATTCAAGTCCTGAAACAACATTCAAATCCTTCCTAGCAGCATGTCTCCTTTTCAGTCTTTCAGACTTATTTGGTTCAACAGAACTAGGCTTCTGGCTGATGTCTAAGGTAATGCCTTAAAAAAAGTGATAAAAGTGGTACTGTACATTTATCTATTTCCCAGTGCACTTGGTACTAACAACAGTCTTTGAATGATAGCTCATACATGTCACTTCCATGTTACCAGTACCAATAAGGCTCCAGTTATCCAACACACACACTCAACATTGTCAATGGTTAAGCCATTCCACTTTATAGATATCACCCTATTCTTGTTCCAACTTGAGCAGATTTCAACCCAATCAATTGTGTAACCTACGGCTACAGTGTTATGTTACCTAATTAACAAAAAGAGTTTTTCTATGTCAAAGTCATGGATATGGCATTTTCCTGTTTTCCTGATGTCACCTGGGAATATTGTAAGTCAACTGTTGTTGTTTTGGAGGCCAACTTCCTTTGTATTTTTGGTGTTTCCCTTACCAGAAATTTTGAAATGGTCAAAGGTCCTCCCCACATCTCCTGACAGGAATATGAAACATCTCGAGCAGATTTTTATACTGCCTTAAATATTGTGCAGTCATTAACATTTGTGTAAATGAGCACAAAGCATTCCCAAATTGGAAAGACTATTTCACATAAATTTTTCACAGATATAAAAAAGTACTCAGTAGGCAAGAGTTTGGCTGCTGAAAGCTAGCTTATGCTTGTTTTCAAGGCTGTGTTTAACTCCACTGTTTACTGTAAAACATGCTTTTTCTCTCCTTGAGGCTGATGTGGAAGTGCTTGCATTACTAATGTATGACCTTGTGCTTTGGAGATTCACATAATTAGTGAGAGCAGACCGCTCATCCATGGCAGACAAAAACTCACCTTGACAAGAACAGAGGCATTCTTTCTGTCCATTCTGAGCGTTTGATGCCACAGATCAGGCTGACCCCTATTATCACATCTTTGTCTGCCTGATGTTTAGACATTAAATCAGTGCAAACCCAATTGACCCACTGCAGCTTGGAGGAAGGCGTTGTGGACGGCCGGGAATTGCAGCACACCAAGCATGTATGTTGGTATTTAGTTTTCAGCGACCATAGCAGAGGCTGCAAGCCTCTCAGCTGTGGAAAGAAGCACAAAAATTAACACACTTTAATAGATTTTAACTATGAGGACTGAAATAGACAGTTATGAAATGATTTTAAGTAAAAAATGTCTGCAGTGCCTTACTTTTGCAAAGTTTCTGTATAGAGTTCTGCCTCTCTCCCTGTCACTGTGCACTTCTGAGGGAAGAAAGACATTAAGATAAATCTTTAGGAAAGTAAATCCATAGCACCTTTCTGCTGTAGTCTACCACCATTAAAGAAGAACCAGATTCCCAAATTTTTATTAATGATTTTGGCTCTGCAAATCCAATTGGTTAAATACAGATTTGTAAAACTAAGCACAGACACTCTGTGAATTGTGGTAATAATTATGAGATGAAAAGTCTCTGGATTTACACAAAGACTGTGAGTTTCACCTTAAGCTGGCTGTGACAGGAAGAAAAGAAACCCAAAAACAAACCTTAAACTCTTGTTAATGAAAGACTCTGTAATAGTTTGATGATGTATTTGCAAAGTCCAGGTTGATGATGTATTTGCAAAGTCCAGGGGTTTCTGCCTCTCTAATATTCATATGCATGCCTTCTTTGGGAAATGCTGATATTTGCTGGAGTAATTCATTCCAGGTCTCTGCTTGAATAAATGGCTGATATCTGTCCCTCACTGTGGTATACATATAAAATGAAGTTTTTTTGTCCTGAGATGGGATTCATTGCAGAGGAAGGGTGACAGGTATGAAAATGGAAAAGAGTTTTCTTTGCTAGTTACATCATTCTTGAGGAAGGCAGCCTTTATTTAGTCTGAAAATGTCATCTTTGTCATTAGGCAACATAAAGTTTCATATTTCACTCCTTCGGGTCTCTTGTGATGCATTTTAAAAGAACAGATATTCTAATTTTGAGAGCAGTATTCTTTAAATATGTTTTCTGTATTTTTCCTCTCCCTTTGTTTTTTTAATTTAACCCAGAGAAACTGAATTAGTTGCAGATATCTTTCTGAAAAAAATACAAGCATCAGCTATTTCAAAGTGGTAAATTTTTGCCACCAGATTCGTTGGAAAGAGACAGTATAATCTAACAGTAATTTAAAACACACAGAATATTAACAGCTGATGTCTTGATGATTATAAAACATTTACCATATATGGAAAAAGATATTGATGCAAGACAAGTGAGACATCTTTAAAAACCTGTATTTTCAGCTGTCCACAGACAAAAATTGAAAAGGTTACCAGAAACCTGAAAGAGCACAAATGAAAATACACAGGAACAGAGTGGTCTTGGTATTTGTTCACATTTATATAGGGAGCACAGGCTCTTTACAGAAATATTAATAACTCACCAGCAACCAGCTCACATGGAGATATTTCCATAAGTGTTAATGTCTTGAGAAGGAGTTTTTATCAGTATCTCAGAAGTTGCTTATGATTTAAATTATGGCAAGATAACCGCATCTTTAAATATTGTAGGGTTGTTAGGATATGCAGTAGAAAAAAAAGATCTATGAAGTTTGAGGCTAAAATAGACACTGCATATGTATTCATTTTACCTGCATTAGACATTTTTTTTCCACTTTTCAGTATTCTTGGGCGTTAATAAATAATTCCTCTACAGTCCTAGACACATAAGACAAACCTGTTTTAGAATATTTTTTCTCTTAAAAATTAAACTAGAAAAAAAACGGAAGTGAAAACATTTTAGTGACTTCTTTTTTCATAAAAGTAAACAACTCTGTCCCCCCCCGTAAAAAAAAACAACCAGTAAAACAACAAAAAAGCCACACATATATTAGTTTGACACTTCACGTTTTTCAAGCTCTCAAGAAAATTCAGTCAAGGAATTATTTTATGGAAGTATTTTATGTTGATATAAGAAAACAAAATCTTTATCTAACCTTGGCCGTAGTGTTTTTCTTTTGCCTTTTGGTCATGGGAAATTAGGATTTTCCAGTGTAATTCAGGGCAAGTCAGCTGCTGCTCATAGCTAGTTCCATGAAACAACATAGTCAGATCCAGCCTACCTTACTCTGACAGCAAACATCTTCCTTCAAAATAATTTATATGTTTTCATTTCAATCACTATGTTATCTCTAATTCCTAAGCAACAAGGCATGCATGTGTTGTTGTTTCAGCCCATCTGACACCCAAGCACCACACACAGCCAGCTGCTCACTCTGCCACTTGTGGGCCTGGGGAGAGAATCGGACGGGTAAAAGCTGAAAACCCATGGGTTGAGATAAAGACAGTAAAATAGAGAGTGCAAAAGCCACACACAAGCAAGAAACCCCAAAGAATTAATTCACTGCTTCCCATGGGCAGGCAAGTGTTTCACATCTCCAGGACAGCAGGGCCCCTTCATGCCTCACAATGACTTGGGGACACAAACGTCATCATTACTGAGGTCCCCTCCTTCCTCCTTCTTCCCAGCTTTAAATACTGAGCAGCATGTCAAATGGTCTGGAATGCCCCTTTGGCCAGTTTAGGTCAGCAGTTGTGCTGTGTCTCCTCCCATCCTTTCAGTCACCCCAGACCTCCTCCCCAGCTTGGCAGTACAAAAAGCAGAAAAGGCCTTGGCTCTGTGTAAGCCCTGCTCAGCAATAACTAAAACATCTCTATATTATCAACAATGTGTGTAGCACAAATCCAAAACTCATCCCTATTACTCAACACTGTGAAGAAAGTTAACTCTACCCCAGCCAAAACCACCACAGCACGCAATGGGGCACAACGGTTACTAAAGCCCTGACTGTGAATAAACAGACAAGCTAGGAGGTGAGGACAGTAGAGATGTTTGATTGGTAGAAAAGTGGAATGAACCTTAACACAAGTCATGAATACTTTAGCTGCAGAGATCATAATGGTCAATTTATGTCTGGATTACTTATGTAGATGCACCTTACTATTTGAGTCCAAGTGTACCTTGCAACTGTTTAATTTAACAAATTTATTTATATGGGTACAAAAAGTGATACTGTTATTTTTCTTGACCAGAAGTGATGAAGAATATAGTGCATCCCATATTAAATAGCTATAGTAGTTTTCCATTTTCAAACCCACTCTAGTGTATTACCAGAATTAACTAATGGAATCCTGACAGCCAAATACTTCCCTTCCAAGTGTCTGAGAGACCTCACTTGGACAACTCAAAACCTATGTTGCCTATTTCTCCTAGTTCAAACAGGGAATGAGTATATCTGTATACTCAGTGAATATCCTTGTGACTTTTGTCACTGATACTCATTTCACAGCTGCAAAAAAAGCCTGTAGAAGAATGAATCAGAAATGGATCTGGGAACAGAACTAAAAAGTCATTAGCTCAAGCTTCTTAGCCACTGAGGTTTCATCTCTTCCAGCTTGCTGCAGGTACATGGATATGGATCATAGATCTGTTGTGCAACTGTTCCTGAAAGACATCCAAGCAGCATAGGTTTGCCTAAAATAAGCCCATCTGCAAATCACTTTGCAAGCCATTCTCCAATTGGTGCTGAGGTCTTTTTACTGGCTCTCTGTTTAGTAGCAGTAAGATTGGAAGATTGATGTTTGATATACCCTAACATTTTTAATCATGGTTCACTCTGAACTCTGAATAACCTGTGAGGCATTCAGTGACAGACAAAGCACTTTTGCATTAAGTGACAACTAATTATTTATTTTACTATATGGACACAGCCTGCATTAGGGTACAATTGGCACGTCTTGCTTAACATTTGAAAACTGCATAGCAAATAAGACAATTACAGTTAAAACTGTGAAGCTTTACTGCATTAAGAATGAAAAATTATGCTAGTTGTTTCAAGTAGAAAATGTTGTAGGAGCTTGAAGGATAAATGTTTAATTTCATTTAAAGTACCTACAACCATCTAATTTGGGCAGTGGGGGAAGAAAGTCTGTGAACGAAATACTAAATACAGTATAACAGAAAAATGTTTCAAATTCTGTGACAATATATAGTGGCTCATCAATATTGGAAGGGACCTTTAAGGTCACTGAGTTCAACCATCCACTCAGCGCTGCCACTGTAACCCCTAAACCACTGAACCATATCACCCAGCGTCAGATCCAGGTGCGCCTTGAACACCTCCAGTGACTCACTGCCTTCCTGAGAAACCTATTCCAATGCCTGACCATCCCTACAGGGAATTTTTTTTCTAATATCTAATCTGAATGTCCCCTGCCTCAGCTTAGGGCCATTTTCTCTTGTACTCTCACTGTAGGGGGAAACTGTACAGAGTACTCTTACTCTGATATTCCAGGTAACAGATTAAAGGCATGTATGCTTGTGAGAGTATGGACCAGATATTAAAACCAATTAGACTTTGGGTCCCTTTGTTCCTCCCAAGAAACATCAGAAACCAAAACCTTTATGATAACATTTTTAAGGGGTTTTAATGTGTGTTGATATTACCTGAAAGTCAGTCCAGACTTTTGTAGGAAGATGGTGGCTACCACTTTCTTTATGAAATGCGGTTTTTATGTTGTTAGCCATATCTAACCTCTTAAGGTAAAGAAGGGATACCTGCTTCACTTAGCAGCCATTTCCTCTTAGGGAATTTTTGAAATCTTCACAAGAAATGTCTGTGGTCTGGACAAGATTCCTTCTCTTCCTTTGTACAGAGTGAAATGCTTTTAGTAAGTATATAGGGAGCGATATGAAAAGCTAGTAAGAGTAAAGATTCATATAGAATAAGCTAAATTATTGATGACTTAAACTAATCAATGCCACCTAGGCACAACTGACATAACCAATTAATTTGCTTGCAAACCACAATGTTTGCAGTTAAGCATCCCCTTTTGCTTTGGATTGATAATTCTTGGGATACTTTTGTCATACTCTTGAATCTGGCTCCTACATTTTTGAGCCTATGTTCCCAGGAAATTTGCATTATATTCAAAGAAGAAATGGAATTTAAACTTTTAGTTTTATTTTATTTTCAAGAAACACTCTGAAGGTAATGAAACTAACAAAAAAAATGTCATGACACAAACAGGCAACGGTGAAGGAGAGATTAACTTGAATTTTTTTGTCTGTGAATTGAAAAATTACTTGAGCAAATACTGATATTTTGAGTCTGAATAAAATGAAATCCTAAACTTTAAAACTAAAATTAAATTTATTAGTGAAATAAATTTGCTTGGAAAAACCACACATCACAACTTTTTTTTTTTTCTTTCTTGTTGCAGAAGAGGTTTAAAGAGTTTATCAAGTGACAAAGCTCAGAATTTCACCATAGTGAGTTCATTTAAGTTTAAAGTATTGATTGGATTTGTAACTGCTAGCATTTGTGGATATAAAGCTGCAGCATCAAGTAAGAGAGACTTTAGGTCTCCATTCATGTTGTTTAGAAGTTAGTGAACATTAGGGGAACTACATAGAGAAGAATTGCATTTTGACATATTAGTGCTGCGATTAACACTTTTCTTGATTTTGCTATAAAAACTATATATCAATGAATTAAAGAAAAGAACCTTAATATTTCTGACTTTGAGTTTAATTATTAGCTCTTTCCTATAGACAGTGACTTTTTAAATTACAAAACAAACTCGCAGGTAGTTTAAATTTTTGCAGCTTGTCTGAATGAGGTGTGTCTGTCAGTTGAGAATCTACTGCTATAGAGGAACAAAAGGATGCAAGATTTGTTCAAAATTATTCTAACTTCATCTAAAACATTATTTTTGCTTGCAGATAAATAAAGCATCAGCAGTGTATTAATAATCAAATATTATTGCTGTTGACAGCCCTTAGCAAAAGATCTTTTACAAGTGTTATTGAAAAGGAATGCCTTATTGTATAGGAGGAGATGAGTAAATGTAGTTCCTGAATTTTAAGGTGTTGTAATGAAATTTTCAGGATAACATGGTAAGGTCAGGAGCCTCATTCATCATAGCAGCAGTTTTTACTGTAGATGTCCATGCATAGTGGTATAAATTAATTCCCATAGTATGCTGTGCAGTACAGAATGAAATCTTCCTCTCGTATTCAGCAGGAAAGGTACCTTGGAGGGAGCTAGGTCTCTGAAGGCTCAGCAGTCCCAGTCAAAGGCTTTGCTTAGACTATAAAGGGTTCTGTTTCCACTAGTAAGTCATGTCTTACATCTATTCAGAGCAGGGGTTCCTGAGTCAGCTCAGGATCCAACTTTCTTTGAATCATAGTCAGAACCTGCATAGAGGACGGGGGGTGTGCTTTCGGGCTGCGTGAATCACAGCCCTCTGCCCCAGGCCCTCCCTTACCTGCATGCCAAGTGCTCACCTTCCCCTTTCTTTCTTTTTAAATGAAATGAAATGACAAAGCTGCTGAGGCGTTTCATCCCTCAGCAGGCTTCTATCCCTTCCATTTCTGTGGCTCAGGGTCTGGGTGCACTACACACTTCTTCATCTGCTGCTGGGCAGTTTGCAAACTCAGATACCCAGTTTCTTCCCAAATCATGCAATTTTTTATTTTACCTCTTTGGGGATTTGCATTAGGCTGACTTCCAGCTTCAGCAAGAAACCTCTGCAATATCTCTGTCATCCTGCAGATATTAATTTAGCACCTTGTAAGTGCAGTAACACTAATGCTGACCAAAGCTGGTAGAGTGATCTTTCAATGCTTCATGAAGCCTCTACATCCTGCTATGGCTCAGAATAAGCATTTTACCAAAGATGAAACTGCTCCTGGAAAAAGTCCAAGGAGAATAATGAAGCACGGACAATATTAAAGTTTTCGAGCCCCTTTCTGTATCCTCACTACACGTGGCAAATTTCTTGATATCTACAATTATTTAGCATTTGGCAGCTCTGTTTCTCTGCTATACTTAGGTTGAATAAGGATGAGTTGACTTTTGTTCCCCCTCTGTTTGCCAGAAAGCACTATAAATATGCTATAAATCCCAGTGCTATGAGTACCATCCTGTAGAAACTGTGATTTAGCAGCTCTGTCTAAAATCAGAACAGTTTGTGTGCTGAGAGCAAACCTGGACATGGTAGCATTTAAAAACAGTCAGAATCATCTTTGGCTCCTAAAAATATATATGTAAAGGTGATCAGGATTTACGTTAGAAATTATAGGAGTTAATAAGACAAATGTTCACATACTCCCTGAAATTAATTGTTAATATCTCTTCTGTCCCTTATCATGTGTGTCAAGTTTTCTGATGGGTCAGGTTTTTTCCCTGAATCCTGGACTTTCCTGAACCATGCAAATAAAAAGTACTCTTTCTTTAAAGAAATGTATTAGTGAAATGCTAGAAGAATTAACACTTTGTGCTTTAAAAGGCAGTGTGATATGACGGATCATCCTTGAAGTCTCTCATTTTTAAAGTCCATTTAATACATTAGAAATTCAGTTGCCAATAATATTTAATAGGAATAATGTTATAAGAGATGATTTTGTCTCATAAAATGGGAAAAGTTAACATTAATAATTAAACTCACTGTATACATAGAAATAATTGAAATGCTGATGCCTAGATAGTTAGACCTACCTTCTGCTTGCAGTCACTCAGCACTTAGTGGATAGACTGAGATGGGTTTGGTGATTGAGTGAATTAGCTACCTGGCTGGTTGAGTCTTTGATTGTTTTACCAGGGACCTTTCATTGCTGACATAGTTTCCCACCGACACTTTAGTGCAGCAGAATACTATAATATTTTAAGTTAAAATTTTAAGTTGATCATTTACACGTCTCTTTGCCTTCAGAATTTCTAAGTGCATCAGGAGAACACGTAAAGACACAAACATTAAATGTAAGGGGGAAAAATCAACTTTTTTCTTGTCAAAGTACAGAGAAGGAAAAAAAGAGTGGAAAAAATGGTTTCCTACCACATGCATCCTAAAACATTTTGGGGTGTTTCCAGGGGTTGTGATTTGAACATCATCAGTTTTAGACAAGACCTAGAATGGCATAAGAAAACTAAAAAACTGTCAGCAAGAGACGTGGTATTAGAATGAATTTCAAGTCCAGAAAACTGAAGGGTTGAGTCCTACTGATAAACATTTTTATCCCCAGTGCTCTGTAAACAGTGATGTCTCTGCACAACCTTCCACCCCATCCATAAAAATGACTGAAAAGTGTGTGTTCACATGCAATTATGCAAATAATGAACTGTACCAGATTATTACAATGAGAAAGTATAAAATTTCAAGAAACAAAAAGTCTAAGAAAACTGTCTGCAATCTTTGTCCTGAATTATTTTTCTAGGATGGAATTACAGTTGATGCAAAAAGAGGCATCTTTTATGAGGTTTGTCACAGAGGTGGTAGAACAAGCTATGCATTTGTGATATTAGTCCTGAAAACAAAGTGAAAATTCTTAGGGGAAAGAAAAAAACTTTGTGCTGTATGGAACTAATGCCATATTCAGAGAATGTTACAATGTGGCGAAATAAAGCATTGTGTGTGGATTTCATATGTGGAACTCCGAGTTGTACTAGGAGATATGAAAGGAAGCACAAATTAAACCTAGTGCGTTGAGCAGAGACACACAGAAGTTGTGTTGAAGAGGATGTAGTTGAGATAAAAGAGGCTCTTAGAATTATGATTTTTAACAGAAGCTGACAGCAGAGGTAGCAGTTTTTTCCTACAAAATGGAATGAGATGTGCTGAAAGCTACGTATGTATGCTCAGTAATTATGGTGGTGCTCTACCAGTCACCGTTCCCAGCATCTGTCGGAGAATATACCTTGGCACATCAGAGACAGCAGCCTGGATAGGGCTCTCAAGGGAGAATGAAGGTCTCCAGGCATGGGGCTGTAGACCTTTAAGCACTGTGGTACCTTGCTGTGAGCAGGGTGGGGGTGATGGTGCTCTTTGCAGGGTGGCTGTGTGGGTGGAAGATGCCTGTTACCAAATAAAGCTGCCGGAGTGTTGAAAGAGAAGGAAGCTCTTGTTTCCAAGAGCTGGAAAATAGAGAGTCAATAGAGAAGGCTGAGGGATGCCAATTTCTTGTGCCAGGAGGACCACTCCTGCTCTCCCTGTAGGTCTGCATCAGGTCTTCTGACAGCAGTGGAGAGAATAGAAGCCATGAAGAACCTAGCAAAAGTGCCATCAGAGCCTAAACTAAGCTTCCACACCAGAAAGAAGGGGTGAGTGTTCATAGGTGAGAACTACAATTAGGGATATGTAAAAGAAAAAGAAAGAAATCAAGTTTGGGATCACAAAGGGCAAAAGGCTAAATCAGTCATGTCTTAGAGGCTTTTTAGAGGAGTCAGTTCAGAAATGTCTCCGTAAACTTGAAGCTGTAGGGGTCAGATTCTACTTTCCAACACTAATCATCATAATCTTGCTTCATTTTTCATTTGTTTACAAAGCTCTGTTTCTAGTCAGAATTTATAAATCAAATTTCAATCACCATGAATTCAGCGAGATTAAATACGCTGTGCTGTTTTTTGTGTCTAGTTTCTACCTCTGAAAATGTTGTGTTTGGCTTCCTTGGAAGAAGGATGTACATACCCAACCAAACAAAACTGTGGGATATGTAATAGTATCTTGCAGTTTTCTTCTTAATCTTGTAGAACAAAGCACTTTTATACACTGAGGGATTAAACAGAAGCTCTGCTTTTTCACAATTTGTTTCTATTTCCTATCTCCTAGATCCTAGCATACCCACCCGTTCTCTAGATATGCTTCCCAAATGGTTTTCCTTCAGCAAAAATCTGACTTTCACAGGAAAAAACACAGTTTTGAAAATTTGGAGTTTATTTTTCTGAACAAAGAGTGCTTTCATTTTAAAAGCTTGTTCCGCACTTTGAAAGTGAATAAGCTTTGTGATTTAGAAGAATTTACATGCATAGAGGTGTTTATATCTGTGTACATATGTGTACATAGATAAAAGCCTCCATGTTCCTCCTTTTATGCAAATTTGTGCACCAAAAAGAAGAAATAAAAAGAATGTGAGTTGAGAAAATGAGACATTCTACAGTACATGCCATAAAAATACTACCTTAAAATAATAATAGTCAAACAATAGGTCATTTCTAAAACAGTCTTAAGTAAAATCAGTGCAAATAGTCATGCATAGAAAAGACACCTTACACAGCAGAGAACTTAGCTAAGCTATCAGAGTTAACGAGTATCAGAAATGGGAACTGATGTAAGATGCCTGCCCCTAAATCCATTAGCACCTGAAAAAATGGCATGAGAATTTCACTAAGTGCAGGCAGCCTTTACTGACTTCTGATATGTGACTGCAAAAGAGAGAGGGGTCAGCTAGAGAGACCTTTATCATATTTTTCCCAATGCTGGACAACAAATTTGTGAAAAAGGAGGTGTAGTAAAGGAATGAAGAAAACTTGTAGTCATCTCATATCTATCTCTCGTGGTTTTAAATAGTTATTTGCCTTTTATAAATTGCATTTTTGGAATAGTAAACTTTGTGTGTGCCTGTGCTGCTAGAATAGAAAGAATAGAATGGAACAGAACAGAATTCCTTTGGCATAGACAGTTACAGGTTTAGAGGTACTTTCCAAGCTGGCTCATGAATGGCTACCCAGGCTGGTAAACATGAGACAGATTGATTTCTTCATTAAAATGTGGGGCAGTTTTTTCATGATGGCTGGTTTTGGGCTTCCTGGGATGAGTTCAGCGTTTAAGCACTTCCAGTAGCTTTCCATGTGTATAAAGGAAATTGTAAAAAAAAAGGTGTAGGTGGAAGAAGGCTCAGGGGTGACTTCATCACTCTCTACAACTGCTCGAAGGAGGTTGTAGCCAGGTGGGGGTTGGTCTGTTCTCCCAGGCACCAAGTGACAAGATAAGAGGAAGTGGCCTCAAGCTGCATGTGGAGGGGGTCATGCAGGATGGTAAGAAAAATTTTTTCACTGAAAGGGTGGTCTGGCACTGGAACAGGCTACCCAGGGAAGCAATGAAATCGCCACCCCTGAAACTGTTCAAACGGCATGTAGATGTGGCACTTGGGGGCACGGTTTAGTGGTGAACGTCATGGTGTTAGGTTAACATTTGGATTTGATGATCCTAGAGTTCTTCTCCAATGTCAATGATTCTAGGATTCTAAGTTGCAAATCCATCCAATGAATGGGATCTGCCAGAGGTACTAAGTGTGAAACCCTGTGATTTGTATTTTATGTTGCTGCATTGTGATCAGATAATAGGAAATAATAGTGGAACAGGAAATTGATATTATGTGCAAAATCATGTTTGTCTCCACTATCTGAACATAGACAGCTCCAGAGGAAATATGCGGTGCTGATTTTTGACATTTTTATGTTCACATTCAATGGCAGTGTCATTACTGAATGTGTGGTTCTCAGCTCCATTTTGCAGAATCCTTTTAGTACAGCAGTAGTGTTAAACCTTGGTTTAACTAACTCCTGAAAATGATCAAAGTAGGAGGGGAAAATGTGAGTAACACAGATACTGGAGGCGGATCTCAACGGCTTATCAAAAGTACTAGACATAGGAAGCTGTGTAAGAAGACAGCTCTGCCTGGGTGATGAGCTTCTCAACCTGCTCATTTCTCAGCAAATTCACCTACAGGAGGAACGTGATGGTAGTGGAGCTGAAGGACCTCTTATATTTAAACAGTCTCAAGCTGAGCAGATCTTAAGATGTCTACACTGTACTGTCATGCAGTGCATACTTTTCCATTGCTAGTCTGTGGCCATGTTATGGATGAAATAAAATTCCTTCATCCACAGAGAATTTAAAGGGAAAGAGATTCTAATACTAAATCTACTAATCTCTCTAATCTAGTCTAAGAGAATTTAAGATACTGTTTTTCTTCCATAAGTATTCCTTAGACAAGGATTTTTGGTGTGTATATACAGAAGTAGTCCTACAATTAAGAATAATGTTTAAAGACATGATAAAAGTTTTTTCAGGTTAGAAGTTTTGTTCAGTTTTATTAAGGGGCCAAGAAATGTCTTTTAAAGTCCTGTAGCACAGCGGTATTATTCGGAACAAATTCAGAAAGCTCCCGAATGAATAATTCAATGCACAAAGCAAAGGAAAAATGTTCTGCTTTTCTTTGGACTGACTTTGTGTGCTTATTGTTCCTTAGGAAGAGAAGCAACTATCACAGAGAAAGCAGAGGAGAATATATGTATGCTGTGTATGTTTTGTGTAGGTTTATATTGGTAGTGTGCTGTTGGTACTGCAGCATTAGTCCCTCAGTCATTTAAGAAACACTGCATCTAAAGAGGGAAACCATAACAGTCTTGCCAAAAAATAATGGCAGACTGGGTATGCTCCAGAATGACAGGAATTTCTGTCATTTTTCAAAATGCTGTGAGATGAGGATTTGAGCTGGTGTTTGGTGAACTCTGGCTGGATGCCAGGTGTCTGCCAAGGGACTTTCTCACTCCACCTCCCCAAAAGCACAGGCAGGAGAAAATGCGGCAAAAAGGTTGTGGATCAAGGTATGGACAAGAGTATCACTCAGCAATTACTGTCATGGGCAAAATAGGCTTGACTTGGGGAAACCAGTGTCTTGCAAATTAAAGCCAGAATCTTGAATTCTAAAGATTATCTAGTTCTAACTTCTTTGCCATGTGCAGGGACACCTTCCACTAGACCAAGCTGCTTATAGCTTCATCCAACCCAGCTTTGACTGCATCCAGGGACGGGACATCCACAGCTTCTCTGGGCAACCTGTTTTAGTAGTAGGTTTTATTCAGAGCCAAACCTAGTAGAACTTTTATAAGTCAAGACCTTACACCAAATTTTAAGTGAGGAAGGTAAAATTGTAGTAAACACTTGCAAAACCTTTGAAAACTTACCATCTTCAAAGGGTGGCTTTGCTAATAAAGGATGATTCACACTGAGGAGAAGTGGAAGATTTTGGTGATCTCAATCACGAGTAGAGCCAGTGGCAATTTATTAAGTGAATGGGTTGAAAAATCAGAAGAAAACAAA
>VYXC01005334.1:282727-302375 GCA_013397175.1 Platysteira castanea | reverse complement strand
AAATGATCCTATGATTCTATAACTGTGGAATGGCTGGACTCTGGTTAATCCCAGTCCCACTGAAGTGAATTCATATTCTGAGGAATAAAATGGAAAACTCCTGTGTTTAGGTACAAAGCTAAGAAACTTAGAGAAGATAAAGCTAAACTGAATCTCCTTCCATTCTCATTATGCCTCCTCTCCTTGAAACAGAAGAGGAAATAAAGAGTGATAAATTCCATAACTGAAGACAACAGCTGAAAAGAAATTTTTTTTGGTTGCTTTTTTGGTTTTTGGTTTTTTTTGAGAGGGAAAAGTCTCCTCAACCCAATGAGAAATGTGACAAACACGCTTGCTTACACCTGGGCTATGCAGTGAGGGACAGTCTCAGATTATCCCTCGTTTTCAAGCAGCAAGGAATGCACCAGAAACAGCATGACCTGGGTCTACTCTGACAGCAAAGGTTACCCAGTTATTTTTCTGGGAATCTCCTCATTTCATTTTTGAGGTCATGGTAACAAACACCACTGAGAGCAGTACTGGCCTGGCTGCAGCTCAGACATGTGGCTTGGAGATCTGACTGTGCCATGCTTGGCCACCTTGGATCTGCCAGAGCAAAGGAATGATGGCCTGTAAACCTCTCCATGGATGAGCATGGGATGGACTTGGAATAACACAAGGTTCTAAGATAGAAGTTATGGCCACCTTTTTTTTTTTTGTTTTTTGATTTGGTTCTCTGTTTTGTTTGTTTGTTTGTTTTGGAGGGAAGGTGGTTGTTTGTATTTTCTTTTTGTGTTGATTTTTTTGGGTTATTTTCTTTTTTTTGGTGCATGGGAAGAAAATTATTCTAACTTTTTTACTAACATTTATTTTCCCTAATGAGAGGGTCATATAGTACACTAAGGTTAAGAATCACTTTTAATTCATAGAAAACCCAAACGACTCCAAAAAACCCTAAAAACCATCCAGCAATGGCAAGTTTTAATGCTCGGGCCTTGATTCTTCTTTCCTTTTCTGACAAATCCTCTCCTTCTCCCAATTACAGTGATCTGTCACTCATTAAAAAGAAAGCAAGTATAATGCTATCTTACGTTACATGTGCCTGGAATGCTTATAATTGGAAAGAATTACAGCTTCCATCTGTGTTTTTAATTTCTCCCATTTCAAATACCTCTCTTCAATGTCATCGTAAAGTGCACACAGGCAGTATTTCACTGCATATAGATATAATGTAGATATCAAAACTTAAGAGCATCAGTCTTTACACAACACTCGTGGATTCTGAACTCTAAATCCGAAGCTCCTTATGTGACAATTCTCTCATTAGACACGTGGCTTCAGTTTTCACTTCTTGCTCTTTCTGACTCTGCAAATTTAATGTTCTAGGATGGGAAGGCAAGAAGCACCTTGTTCTGTGCTGCTTCAGCTCCCTCTTGTCAGAATATCCCTGGTCTCAGTGGTGCCATGCTGGGGGATCCCCATGACCTAACTCTAGAAGCATGGAATGCCTTTCTAAAGATACTCCCATGTTCCAGTGAAGAGCAGGAGCTTGCTGTTAATGTATCTGATGGCTTTTGTTGGCCTGGATTTGCTGCCAGCCAGAGGAAATCAAGATTAAACTTCTATAATTCTCTGGTGGTTTAAAGAATTAGCAGGAAAAGGTAATTTTAGGAAAGCATACAGGGACTTTGCCATTAATATCTAATTACTTTAGCACAGAAGATTGCTTACATCACATGTGAAAAGAAGGATAAAAGCTCAGTAGGTTTACAATATGGCCATGCTAATAAATACAAATAAACACTGCATTAATTAGTGCCTTTCTGAGCAGTCTATTCAGCCATAATCCTAAAACTCTGCAGTGCTGAGAACTAGAAAAAAAGCTCTAAGAATCAAGTCACATTTCCTTTTTTTTTTTAAAGTTTCTCTGAATTGCATCAAAGCACAAACTCCAGCTTAGAATTGCCATTAATGCCCACTCCTGTTCTCTTTCCTGTTTCTCTTTGAAATATCCCTGAGTCTTCCAGTGGCTTGGAAAAGCAAAGGGGCACCTTGACTCTTTGCCTCAGAACTGGATGCTGAAGAAAGATCAAGCACAAGTCTGGCTTGTGTGGGGCATGATCCTGCATGGGGCTGAGTCTGGCACGCAGGAGAGCTGAGCTTGCTCAGTGCCCCACGGAATGAATCCCCCGGTGACTTCCCTCACAACTCCGAGTCTCGAGCCCTGCCAAGTCCCCTTTCTATCCCCAGCTTCCTAGACACATGCTACAGGCTTTGCTGACAGCAGGGAGCTTGGCAGCTGTTTGAACTGTGAGAGCACCTGCTGCGTTAAGCTCATTTTCCATTCTTAGCGCTTCCTCCTTCCTTCCTTATTTCGTTCTTGGGCTGGGGATCTGTCTAAGGGGGAGATCACAGGCCAGGGCTTGCTGGTTTAAATAAGTATGTCATTAAAAAATAAACCGAGAAACAAACCCAGTCATCCTGTATCACAGAGGAGAATTCAAATAATAGGCAAGAAGGATCTCTGGTGCAAGAGAGGAAGCCAGGCACAGCAAGGTGGAACAGATCATCATCAGATCAGCTGACAGACTCTACTGCCTTTTTAGTCACCTATAAACAAAGACTCCTTTGCATATTAAAATATCCGACATATTGAATGTCATGGAATAATTATTTTTTTTTAGGAGGACTGAGGGTGACTCTCAGGGGCACCAATCTGGAAGGGGTAAATGCGGTGTTGTTTGGATCCCAGCCTTGCCCAATTTTGGAACAGGGCAGAAATTCAACAAGAATTGAATGTAAAGTTCCTTCTCGGGTAAGAAACCACATGTTTTGGGGAGCAGTCAGAAGCCAATGTGCCTTCCAATGTTTTCCTGGCCTAAGCTACACAAGGGGAAGGGCAAAGAGTAGCCCATCAGTTAGGTCTTGGCTGTGGGACAATGTATGGTGGACTCTACAGATTAGACCAGCTTAATTAAAAATAAATTAATAGGTGATTTATGGAAGCCAGTGAAAAAAACAAATTCCTTAATTTAGTAAAGATATTGCAAATTAAAACTGCATAGTCTGGGATTTTATTTACTAGTTTTATTTACTAGTATGGGATTTTATTTACTAGTTTAATTTACAAGTATGGATATAGCAAATCCAAACCTGCATAGTCTGGGATTGTTTTAAGGTTTCTAAATCCCCATAGATGCTCTTTCAAAGGCAATATAACTGTAGACATTTAAGTAGTGGCTGGTGTATGTGAAAGTTTCATCACTGCCATGTGCCTGATTTAAGTATGGGAGATGTAGGAATATAGGAAATAACTTTTTTTAAAATTGGTTCATTCTTAACCCTGACATTTTCTTTATCTCTCTTCCTAGGGGACAGAAGATGCTGCTGTCCACGTGACACTGATTTCTGGGTACCAGTCAACAACAGTAACCAACGTGTTCCAATATGATCCTTCCTTAAACCCTGCAGTTGCATCCCTGAGCAGGAACAGAAGTGGCATAGCAGGTGAAAAGGCTGCAGATGTGTATTGGGCATCTTCTGGAGAAGGCTTGTTATTGCTGATGGTGGTGGGGCAGAGGGAATTTAGGTCTATAAAGGTCGATCTGACACTTTGTTTTCTTTTGAATTTTAGTTCCTCTATTTCCTGCTAGTCCTGGTCAGTCCTGGTTGGTTTTTTATTGGTTTTTCTCTAGCATACATGAGGTAATGAGTTGTTTGCCCTAGGCTGGTATGGATGATGTCCACAGGAGGTCAGGTTCAGTATTGCCCTGCTGTTGTGCCGTGTTTCTCTTACTGTGCTCTGAAATTATCCCACCCCCTCATTCAGTGACAGGATACAAGGTTTAAGTTACATGTCAGGAAAAGGTTTTTCCCCAGAGGGTGGTTGGGCACTAAACAGGCTCCCCAGGGAATGGTCAGAGCCCCGGGGCTTCCAGAGCTCCAGAAGAGTTTGGACAACACTCTCAGGCACAGGGTGTGACTCTAGGGACTGTCCTGTGCAGGGTCAGGAGTTGAACTTTGATGATCCTGGTGTGTCCCTTCCAACTTGGGATATTCCATGGCTCTGTATTTCTCAGTAACACATTCAGCCATGACAAGAGAAATGAGCTCTGGAGAGTGTCCTTCTCCAGGATCCCCAAGGGTTGACCATAAAGAGCATCATGTGCATTTTGGGTTGCTGAAAGCAGGGGATGGGCAACATTTCTTCTACTAGTTCCCATTTTCAAGCCAAACTGTTCCTTCCATTGTGACTTTGTGATGTGTTATGTTAGAATATGAGCATGGACCTCACAAAATTTGTGCGGACAAAATCCTAATCAGATCTCATGGAGTGCTTGGCATTCCTGTCTTTTAAAAATTTCTATTTGGGGTTTGTTTGTTTGTTTGTTTTTTCTTTTTTTCATGTTTCCCTCATTTTTCCCCCCAGGATTTTGAATGGGTGTAGGGAATAGAAGGCATCAACAGTGAATGATGTCCACTTATAAACAAGTCTTTTAGGAAGAATGTTTAGCACATTTCTTCACGGCAAACAGACACCAGTTTCTTGGTATCTGAGAGAGAGAGGAAGGAACATGGGAGGAAGACAGAAATATTCCTGTTTTCTTACCTATCCCACTCCCATTCCTCCAAGAATGTAATAATCTGACTTTTTTCTCTATTTTTGCAACCTCTCCAGCAAACACCTTAAAGCTCCCCCCAGCTCCCAAGCTTGGCTGAACTTGGTGGGGATGTGCACGTTTAGGTGACTGCCAATGCCAAAATTCTCTGTGCACCCCCAGCATTTCTATTCCTTTCCCCAAATGCCCTTGTCATTTTCTATTACTCCACAATGCATAAATAAGAGAAAACGTCCTTTATCATCTGAATATTATTCAGATACCACAGCACCAAGGGGAGGTTTTTGTAGCCGCGGGCAGCCCAGGTGCAAGGAATTCCTTAATGTTACAGTGTCTCATGAGCTGTGGTGGGCTGCGTTCTTTCTCCTATTCAGAACCTCCATGGCTTCGTCTTTTAATATAATTTTCCTTCTATATAATAAAAAGAATAAATAAATTACACTGATGCCTTCCAGGCATCTGGGATTAAGCTGACAATTGACCAAGAGTCCAGAGAGTTCACGTTATTAACATATTCAACTTCTGAGGCTTTCAAACTTTATTTGAGTCTTTGTGAATGCAGAATTGAAAAGGACCAGCTCCAAGACCTGCTTAGAGGCGCAGGTAGTGGAGGGGAGCTTTGTACAGGCTCTCCTGCTTCTTGGGAGCTTCTTCCTCCCTCCCTCATCCTTTCAGGGGACTCAGGAGGTTGAGATTCACCTTCTAAACCCATCCCTGTGCTCAGTATTTAGATGTTTTGCATGTTCATTGAGGAGACATAGACGGTTCTGTGGTGGGATTTGCCACAGCTCTTTTGTGTGTCTTGCAATAGGATGAATGACATAAAGTGTCTTTTCACTGACCACAGATAGAGCTATCAGTGAAAATGCCTTTATTTGGACTGATGGATACCGCCTAATTTTTTAAGCTATTTCAGGAGAAATTCAGGCTATGAAAATCCCTTGTCTCTCGGCTTTGTCCTTTCCTGTTACTGCACTGTGCACAAATAAAGGAAAGATGATCCTGTATCATCTGAACACAACAGCTTAAGTGGGAGAGCACCACGATCACTGAAAATAAAATGCTGGAGCTGGGCTGGTTTTGTCTGGAATGGAGTTAATTTACTTCATAGAGACTTGTGTGGGGCTGTGGTTTGGGTTTGTGCTGAAAATCCCTGAAAATAGGGATGTTTTGTTATTGCTGAGCAGGGCTTACAGAGAGTTGAGGACTTTTCTCTTCTCACCTCACCAGTGAATGGGCTGGGGAGGATTTGGGAGGAGACACAGCCAGGACAGCTGACCCCAACTGACCCAAGCGATATTTCACACTAATTTATAGAGCTGGGGGAGGAAGGAGGCAGAGGGAATCATTCAGAGTGATGGCATTTGTCTTCCCAAGTCACCATTCCATGTGATGGAGCCCTGCTGGGATGGCTGAACACCTGCCTGCCCATGGGAAGCAGAGAATGAAGTCCCTGTTTTGTTTTGCACACTTAATTTTTGCTTTACCCATTAAACTGTTTTTATCTCCCACCCACAAGTTTTCTTCCTTTTATTCTTCCAATTTTCTCCCCCATCCCACTGCAGGGGAGGGAGTGAGCAGCTCTGTGGGGCTGTTAAACCATGACAAGCACATCTGACTTTAGGTACCCGAGGAAATTTTCAGTTCACTGTGGAAGGCTCCTGTTAATATTACACGTCTCCATAATGCTGAAAAGCAGGCTCTAGATCGTTTATCAGGGATTTAGAAAAAAATCCCAGAACCCCCTCAGCTCCACAGCTTTAAAAATACTGGATTTGGGTTTTATCAGGTTCAGATATTTATAGGACAGATATTTGTGGTAAGAAGGACATGAATCCTGTCCTGAGTGTGGCTGAGAGTGGCTATTGGTGGACATAACCAAGTTCACTGTGCTGATGTCTCAAGACAGCCCTGAAAGTTGGTGACCTTATGCAGGAGAGATTGAGTAGGATACAGAACCACTGCAGTCTTCAACATTTTGGGTTTGGGTTGATGGCCGTGGCTGGACCTATCCTGGCACGACGGGACTCAGCTCTTCCTCAGGCAATGGTCACGCTAAAATAACCACTGCCAGAAACACTGAGAGAGTTCCATTCCTTTCTCTGCAGGAGGTGAGGAGCTTCACATTGGAATATCCCAGTTTGCCAGCTACCAGGGCTCAGATGTCGAGGTCCAAATTGGGGACTCGTGGCCACAGATCGAGGCGCGGACTGACCGTGGTGTTAACGTGACACTTCCAGCCCTGCCTGCAGGGTGGTACAATGTTTCTGTCCTCATCAATGGCATTGCTATCGCTTCAAACAGGTGTGTATTCTCCTTAGAAGTTTCATTCTCCATCCTGTTTGGCGTTTTAGGGTTAATCTGAGAAGGAAGGTTTGAGTTTTTCACAAATTCCGTACCTAACGGTGAATTCCGCAGTGTGGTATGAAATTATGAATAATTATCAAGGCATTTATTGATCTGTGGAGCCCAAGTCAGCAAACTGCTAATGCTAGTCAATTAACTCCCCTTGGATCAGTAGGAGGCAGGAGAGAAACATTTTAGGAAAAAACAGTTGATTTGATGAAAAATGCATATTCAGGCAATCAAAGGTATTCACAGATTCAGGTCAAATGCAGATAAATCCTGCTGTAGGAAAACAGCAGAAGAAAAGAAATACTTTTCATCAGAAAAACAAAAGCTAGTTTGAACAATACAAAAATGCTTTGTTTAGAAAATTTTTAAACGATGTTATTTCCATCTCCTAAGGTGACATTTCAAGTTCATGCCTAGATAAATGTAATATAAATGAATTAAAATGTAGGAGAAAGCTGACCTGAAACTGGGATATAGGAATGCATTCACAAGCAACACAGTTTTGTTCCTCAGCCATGGCAGCTGCCAGGAGAGATCCTGAAATGATGATACTGGGGAGAAATGAGGTGTTTTTCTTGCTCACAAACCAACTTAAGCTGCTTGTAGTGTTAATGAACTTCAGAAGAAGAAAAACTGTGGTTGGTGGGATGGCACACAGGGATTCATCCCACCTGGTACTGGAGTCTGTTGGCAGCACCATCACTTCATCTCCAGGGAGAGCTTGGAAGGAGATGGGCCATCCCAGGAGAGGACTCTGATCTCTGGTGGGCTGGATTGCAGGATTGGGAAGGTCCCTTCTCTAACGCATCTTTTTAGGGAAGGGCATGTTTTTAAAAGGAGGGTGATGAAGAAAAATAGATGTAGGTGGGACAGAAACAGAGCTGCACCTTTGTCTGGGTGGGCTTCAGGAGCTTGTGTCTGAGTCTCCTCTTGTTCCAGTTACCCCACTCTGTGGCGGGAGGGTGTGAGGAGAGGAGGCAGCTGTGATGCTGTTTTGATGTGCTTTCGTTGGGCATGGCTGCAGTGGGATCTGCTTGCTAAAAAATCCTTATTCTTGCTTCCTTTGATAGGCAATTCAGTTGGACTAAATTTGGCCCACAAGTTGCCAATTGATAAGAGAGTGTTTATGATAGATGTAGCTCAAATGTATCCCTGCCCGTGGCAGGGGAGTTGGAATGAGACAATCCTTGAGATCTCTTCCAACCCAAACCATTCTGTGATTCTAAACCACATGCAAAATTTGGGGTGTTGGGTGGTCTTGTCACTGTGACATCAAACAAAGGGGATGTGCTAGGTGGGTGCTTGGCTTTCCAGGAGTTGTAAGAATGAGAAGCACTGCAGCAGGAAGGAAAAATAGAAGAATACCCCTAAATGCCCCAAATCCTTTCTGTGTTGCTCGTGTTTTGCAGGGTTGAGCCGTTAATCCAGTACCTCTCTGAGATCTTCAGCATCGAGCCGTGTTGTGGCTCCATTCTGGGTAAACAGCACTGGTACCTCTGCAGCCACTTATAAAGGTTAAAGGGATCAAGGGCACAGTTTTCCTGCAGGAATGGAAAGCCCATCCCATTTCAGATCAGTTTAAATGGGGGTATTTTGAATCTGTGACCCTTTACTATGCAGACATGAACAGGCAGACTGCAGCGGTCTGGAAATGTAGAATTTTAGTGAGCATCCCTCCATCTGATTGGCTGGCTCAGGGCTCCCTGTGCTTTGAATTTGATTTCCCCAAGTGTTTGCTCATGTATCCTTGCATGTTCCCGTTGGGAAAACAAAGCACGCCCACACCTGGCTCCTCTGTGCTGCTTCTTTCCGTCATTTTGCCCCCATCTTTCAAGGTTTTCCATGTGAAAGTTAGGTGGAAAGCAGAGTATAATTGTGGTTTGAAGCAAACAATAATTTCAACTGATCCCAAAAGAGTTGTTCATTTTTGTTACACTGAAAAGACAAAATAAAAAAGCCCTTTTTCAATGTTAATTTTAATCAAAAGGGAAATATTTATTAATCTCGTTCTAAGCTTTTAGACATTGGAAATAATTTAAGTGTGTTTCCGAGCAGAACATCACTGAATTAAAAAAGAAAAGTTTTACTTTAAATCTTAAAAAATAGATTTGCGGTGGTTGATTTATTTTGTCATTTGGCTGGTGGTGGGGGAGAGTTGAATCCCTGTAGTGAATTTTACATGAGCCCTTAGAAATGCTTTTATAGAAGACAGAGAAATTCTTGTGCTACAACCTCAGGTCCTCCTGCTCTCCCAGGCTGACAACACATTTAAAGACACAAAAATTCAGAGGCTTTGTGGTATGTGATTAGTTCAATAGTTTGTGAAGTGCTCAAGCCTTGAAAGATGAGAGAGTGGATAGAGCTTGGAGAGCAAATCCTATCAGTTTTGAAGATTAAGCCATACTACAAAAAATAATAAAAATTTTATCCTTATTTTTATATTTCAGTGTAAATTGAAAATTAAATAAGAACTGATTAACTCTTTGGTTGTGGTTTTATGAATGGCTTAAGCTGAATTAAAATCTCTTTGCTTCAAAAAACATCAATCCCTCCCCCCTTACCTGTAGCCTTTTGTTGTCTCTAACACTTGTGTGTGCACCTGGGTTAAGGATTTGGGCTCACTTAAAAAGAACCTCATCATAAATCAACTTATTTTTCAGTCAGGTCATGGGAAAAGGAAGGGAATGGGCTTGATGGATAAAGAGGTTGAAGCAAGGCAGGACACTGGGAGTAGCAGTACTACGAATGACAGGAAGACAGGCAGAGGCTTTGGGTGGGCTCTTCCCTGTGAGGGTGGGGAGGCCCTGGCACAGGTTTCCCAGACAAGCTGCAGCTGTCCCTGGATCCCTGGAAGTGTCCAAGGCCAGGTTGGACAGAGCTTGGAGCAGCTTGGGATAGTGGGAGGTGTCCCTGCCCATGGCAGGAGGTTGGAAGGAGATGGTCTTAGAGGTCCCTTCCAACCCAAACCATCCTGTGATTCTATGAAATCTGACACTGCCTGAATGTGAAAATATTCACAATCACATTCTTCTTCCCTGTGGGCAGCAGGAACAAACTGCCTCCCCACCCACCTGTACAGACAGTCCCATTCCATGAAGAGTTCAGCCTCTGTTTACTCTCAGGGGTCCTTTCACAGTAGCTTTCTCCGTTTCTGTGGTGGCTTTCCACTGCCACAAAGGTCCCTGCTACCCGTTACCTTAGCCTCTTATCCATGTAGGATTATCCTGATATATTTCAGCTATTGTCTCTAGCTGTCTTATCCAAAAAAAAAGGATTTTATTTCTTCTTTCCTTCAGCCTGTCATGCTTATCAGCTTTATAATAAATGGCTTGGGTTGGAAGGGACCTTAAAGATCATGGTTTGAGATGGTTCAGAGACAGTAATGAATTCCTTTCCTACATATAATACCCTTCTTCCTTATTTTGTTTTGCTCCTAGGTGGAACACTGCTCACAATCTCTGGGGTGGGATTTAGCCAAAATCCTGCCCAGGTTTCTGTTTCAATGGACAATCAAACCTGCACAGTTACTCACTTGGCAGAAGAGACAGTTTGGTGCCTGACCCCGCCAGCTGCTAATTTGTCTAATGAAGATTCACCTGACATCTCTGTCACAGTAAATGTAGCCATCAGCAGTGGGTCACTTCAACATGTTCTCTTTGCAAATAGGACCACCACCTTTAGCTACCAAAGAGCTTTGACTCCCCTCGTTACTGCTGTTGAAACAGAAATCACAGATGGCAGTCTGCTCTTGAACATCCAAGGGATAAACGTCACTGGATCTGTGGCTAAGCTTGGACACAGTGAATGTCAGCTTGAGCTTCAACGTGGCAACCAGTCTGCAATGTCTTATCAGTGCTCTTTGCCACTGAACAGCCTGGAACCTGGGACCTTCCCCATTCAGATCATCCAGAGGCAGCTGGGATATGCTCAAGTGACAGCAAGGCAGCAGGCCCTGACGATAACTCCACAGATAACCTCCATATCCCCATCACAAGGATCAGTCTGTGGTGGGATGGTGCTCACTATATCTGGTATTGCTTTGAAATCCAGGAGGAATTTGGTACAGGTCAGCCTGGAGAGTAATTACTCCTGTGAGATCCAGAAGTCTGACAATGACTCCATCAGTTGTGTTGTCCTTCCAGGGGCCCACCCTTTGCACTATCAGTGGCTGGCTGAGGCATCTCGGGCTCTCAATGTCACCGTGGTTGTCAATGGGGTTCACAGTGTGTGCCTTGGGGACTGTACACTCCACCTTCATGAGCACTGGACACCCCTGGTACACCTGGTGACCTGGAAGAGCAATGGGACATTCACTTACATGACAATCAAAGGACAGAGGTTGGCGTGGCAGGGTGACAGCCCCGTGGTACACGTGGATAACAGCACTGTCTGCAAGGTGACTTTCTGGAATGAGACCATCATCAAGTGCCAGACAGCCTGCCTGGCCCCAGGGGAGCACAGCATTTCCATATCCAGCAGGAAAAGTGGCCGTGCTTGTTTCAGAGGGACGTCCAGCACTCTCACTATCCTGCCTTGGGTGTACCAGTTTTACCCACGGAATTTCAGCACCAACGGGGGAGGCCTGCTCAGCTTAGCGGGGTTGGCTCTGAAGGGAAAGAGGACAACTTCAGTCCTCATAGACCACTGCCCTTGCCCCGTTCTCAACATCACCTGTGTCTTTATCCAGTGCATGGTGCCTCCAGGGAATGGCACAAGGGCTCTGAGTCTGAACGTAGATGGACACTCCTATTACCTTGGAACAATAAGTAACAGTGAGGAATTCACCCCAGCTTTCCCTTCCCTTGTTGCCACTGGCCTCGTTTTAACTGTGAACGTGTCACGAGTCATGGAGACGGACAATATCCAAGTATTTTTTGGAGATTTTCCTTGCAGAAACATCACCATCACTCGCTCCATGTTGCAGTGCTCAGCTCCTCTGCTCCCTGTTGGCGAGTACCCTGTGCTGGGTCTGGATATTCCCAGAGGATGGGCTTCCTCCAACCTGATGTTCATTTCTTGTCTGGCAGTGACAGCGGCACGTCACAACTGGGGTAAGCTATGGAGGGTTGCTGCAGTTCCTCCACAGAGTTTTGTGTGAGGCAATGTAGTGACAGAGTTTTTTTGTCATGAAATCAAAAATTATGAATTAAAAAAAAATACTTTCATTGACAGCTGGCTGTCAGGCTCTGTCTTAAAACCCATTTTCTGTCCTTTTCCAAGGTGGCTTGAATGGAGGACCAGTTTACCTGCATGGAACTGGGTTTTCCCCAGGGAAGACTTTGGTCACAATTTGTGGCACCAGCTGTGAACTCTTGGGCAACATGACAGTGACTGAGCTGAGCTGCCTTGCCCCACGCCTACAAGGTCAGTTAAAACTCAAAAACTGTCATTGTGTTAAAAATATCCCCTAAAATCTTGACCCAAAATGGGGAGTCCTAGTGTATCTCATCCCAGGGCAACAGAGAGCAGCCTTGGGGAGAGGAGAAGAATTAACATCGCATTGATTAAGTTTGGACTTGATGATCTTGGAGGTCTTTTCCAACCATGATGATTCCATGATTCTATGACTTCTGGTTTTTGAACTCAGTCTGAAGACAGAGGGTGTCAGGGTGTGTTTGTGTGTCAGTGGCCACACTTGCACAACATCAACATTTCCTCACAGCAGTTATTGCTTGGGAAAGCTTCCCCGCATGAAACATGCATATGGGCTGCAGGGTTGGGGACCCAAGCACCTCTTGATCATCTTATCATCACATCATGATCATCTTAATGAATTGAACTCCCTTAAATGCTTTGTCTTCTGAGGAAACCGCTTCAAGTTGCACCAGGGAAGTTTCAGTTTGGATATTAGAAAAATTTTTTCACATAAAGTCTTCTCAAGCATTGGAAGACAGTGCCCAAGGATGTGGTGGAGTCATCATCCCTGGAAGAGCTAAAAAATCGTGTGGATGTAACATTTGAGGAATGGTTTAGTGGTGAATGGCACTGGTGAGATGATAGTTGGACACAATGACCTTAAAGGTCTTTTCCAAATTCAGCAATTCTTTGATTCTGTGGCCACACACATTTTGTGTTTTGGCTCTATGGTAGGATCACCTCAGACCTTAAAGGTCTTTTCAGGAAAAGGCTGAAAGACTGGAAGGGTAAATGAATGATGTACCATGGCCAGTTCATACCTTTGGGAAGCCAGAGATGAGAATTTGACTTGAGAGGAGGATGGGATCATCCATCATGACCAGAGCATCTTCCTTAACTGGAAAGAGGCAGCATGGAATGATGATCTCCACATCTCTCAAACAGGGAAATAACCCTGCCTGAATTTTGGAGCTAACTCTTCAAAATGAGCATTTCCTGGGACAAGATATAGTTTCTCCTTTTCCTACTGAAAGCTCAGAATTAGGCTTCTCAGATCTGCAAAAGGCAGGATTTAAGACTTTTCAATCTCACCTGAGCCATGTACCATTCCTCAAATTCTAAACATGGAGTATTCACCTTGGTGCTTGACTCCTTGGAGGAGTCCCAGCCCTGGAGGTGTCTAAGGAAGGACTGGATGTGGCACTCACTGCTCTGGTCTGGGTGACAAGATAAGGATTGGTCAATGGCTGAACTCTGTGATCTTGGAGATCTTTTCCAACCTAAATAATGCTGGGATTCAGGGATTCCAGCACTCAGAAGTTTAACACTTCAGCCCCTTCATAGCTCTGAAGTCAGAGAACATCTGGAGGTCTGCAGAAATATTTGCTGTTCTGAGGCTGTCCAGATGTCCAATATCCATGTGACCAAAGATCCATGACCTCTTATCCTTTGTGGACATGAAAGAAAGGTGGCAAGTGAGAGTGTCCATCAGGGTAAATTTCCATGGGTTTTTCAAAGGTGTGTGGAATATCCATCCTCCAAAATAGAAGTTGAATAAATTATTTGCCAAGAAACCACTCCAGTGTGAAATCTAACATTCTTTTGAGCAAGGACTGGGACAAGAGGCACCCAGGTGTTCTCTTCAGCCTCACTTATGCCCAAATTCTAAATTGACTCCTGTCATTTTGACTGGTTCCTTTCACAGAATCCCAGAAAGATTTTGGTTGGAAGGAACCTTAAAAGTCCTCTGGTTCCAACCCCCCTGCCATGAGGAATACCAAGAAAAATGGAAAGGAAAAAAAAAAAAAAGGGATTTTAAACCCAACGACAAGCTCTCAAAAAGAGACACCAAGAAGGCATAAAGAGCTCAGTTTTCTTTGTTTTAAACAAGGCCCAGGCAAAGTCCACAAAACTGCTTGTTCTTTTAAATAGCAAAAGACATGGTGCTGGAGTGCTGGGAAAAAATAAAGCACAAAACGGGGCACCCTGCTAACCACAGGGAGCATAGCACACTAAAATTTAATCACATTGATCCCAACTGTGTCCAGAACTCACTGAGTGGTTGGTGGCAGAGGGAGCCTGGGGAAAACAATTTTACAGGCAGGACCACGATGCTTGTTCCTGTCACTAGATGTCAGCAAGTGAATGCTGATCGCTGGTTGTGTGTCTGGAGAGGAAACGCAAAGGCAGCGTTGCCTCAGCCTCTCTCTCCTGCCCTGGGTTTTGCAGCCTTGCCAGTTTCACCAGCTGAGTTGCAAAATATTTGTTAATTAAATATTTACAAGTAAATATCTTTTCTTCACCCCCCTTGCCTTAAAAAGACAAAACTCCTTTTGCAGGCTGCTCAAATCCGTGTTTGTCAGGCTATTTGTGCTCCCTGAGACAGCTGTACTCAGCCTGTGCACGTCTACATCTGGCATGGGTGAATCTGTGTACAGAGCAAGATGTGTCCCAGATACTCTTCCACCTAATGCTTAGTATTTAGGGACTTTTTTTTTAATATTTAAGGATTTAACCCTGCCCCTCACCACGTTTAGGGTAAGAATGGATGATGTAAGTGCAGTTAGTCCAGTCTCACCTCATGGTTTACACGGTGCTGTTTGCCTGGGGAATTTTGCCACTTGACGCTGGCACATCCAGTGCTCAGACCTTTCTTGCACTGCCTCATCCACATGGGAGAGGTGGCAAAGAGACTCCAGGGATGCAGGACTGTGAAGGAATGGGGAGGGGAGGTCTGTGGTGCCCCAGGGCCCCTCAGTGTTGTGTCCAAGTTGGATGCTTGTCTGGCCTTTCCCAGCTCTGCTCGCCGAATTGGCTGATGTGAAGAGCTTAAGCTGCATTTCTTCTGTTCCTGAGGGCTGTGAAGCAGAACCCCCTCTCCTCTGGCACTGGGGGATGTCAGGTGGCACTGGCTGTCCCGGGGTCTCAGTGCTGGGTCATGTTGTGTCTGGCTTGCTTGAGATTAGAGATGTCCACGTGGGAATCCCCAGCCGGTCCGTGCAGCTCTCTCATGTGATCCAATCCATAGGGCAAGGCTCTGCAGGTAGGAAATGTGACTTTTTCCCCTTTGAGAAGGAAGTTTTCTAAGAGATGAGGAACAGCCAGGCTCAGCAGGATCCATCCATAAGCCTTCCCCACAGGGATTTCCTCAGGAATGGGAGTTGAGCGGGGTCGTAGCGAGGTTTTGGTTTGATCACTGGCAGGAGCTGGGCATGTTACTGAGACCTGCTCACTCCAGAGCACAAGGAATGGGAATGCAGGACTAGACTCTTTCATGGAAACCGCTGTCTTTTGCAAGATGCAGACAAATCAATTCAGAACAGAGCTGAAATTTGATTTTCAGCCTTAAAGCTTTAAAAAAAAAAAATTAAGAAAATTAAATAAAATTAACAAAACCCCACTGCCTTCAAGGAAAAACAAAACCAAATGAAAAAAGCCCAAACTAACCCATGAGTCTTTAAAGGTAAAGATATAACTGGCTTGATCACCCCGCCTGGAAGGGTTCAAAATCTGAGGAGCTGTGGCACTTGGGGACATTATTTAGTTGTGAGTTTGGCAGTGCTGTGGGAATGGTTGGGCTCAATCTTAGAGGACTTTTCCAACCAAAATTATTCCATGATCCTGAAAGCTCTCCCCTTCTCTCGTTCTTGCTTTGTTGCTCGTGCCACTGCACGAGTGCAAATGCAGCTGTAGATTCTGTTCAGCTCAGGTTAAATTAACAGAACACATGGTTAATGTTTGTGGGACTGAGTTGTGCTCCTGTAAAACATGGGAAAACTGGCAGGAAGGTGGAGGCAGATAAGAAAATAAGTGATGTTTCCTCTCAGGTGATATTAGTGTAGGTACCATATATAATTTTGCAGAAAGCCTGTCCCTGAGATTTTATGTTTGACATAAAGGTGAGGGTAAGGAAGGCACCTTTAAAAGGAGGTGAACTGATAAGAAGATCCATCAGGGTAAAAGCTGAGCCTGATTTGCCTGGTTGCATCAGCTTGCTTGGGATAACAGGTCTGACTTTAGTGTTGTGATGTAACAGTTCTTGGGATCTTTGTTAGCGAGTCCTGGACCTGCCAATAACCACACTCCACTGGTAAAAGTGGTTGTTAAGGGAGGAGGATTTAGATTAGAGGCTAGAAATGTGAGTGGTTTAAATGGATGAGAGATGTGGTTTGGTGGAGCTCTTTGAATGGGGCAAGAGGACAGAGAGGAATGAGTTTGTGTTGTAACAAGGAGATGCACTAAGCCAGAACAATGGGGACTAGAGCCAGGGAAATTTGGGGATTTGCATGAGCAAATGCAGAGGATATGAAGAGGACTTGTTTGGTGTTGTGGCAACCGAGACCTCAGTAAAAGCCAGGGCCTCTGATGTTTATTTGGACACCAAACCAAAGGATCCAAGTGGTCCCTTCTGTCTTTCAAATCCAGAATTGAAGTTAAGAGATGGGAATAAAGCATATTGATTACATGGCAGGAATGTTCTGACAGTGATATCTATCAGGCAGTGGAATAGATGCTTGAAAGTCACCTCTTGGACTTCTGAAACCTGGCTGTGTGAAATGAATGTCTCACAGGGAGCAATTCTTCATAGGCAGAGGTGGGACTCGATGACCTTAACAGGTCTCTTTTTCCTCTCCTTTTTATTTACTTTTTTTTCACATTCTTTGTCTTCTGCTAAGCACATGTTGATGCTCCACAGTCCGTTTTGTGAGTGGATAACCGAGGATGTGGGGTTTGGCACTGGGACTCCTTGGGCAGTTCTTCAATCAATCCCCAGCTGCTCTTGGAGCCTCCTGTAGGTTTGAGCCTCATCACATGTCCAGCAGTTGTTATTAAACAGTGACCCAGAACAAAGCCCTTGTGCTGAGCATCCCAGGATCCTGGATTAAGCCAGAGTATCCCTCAAAGCCAGGGCTGGGGGTAGTCAGTCCCTAAGCCATCACCACCATGCAGAGATTTGGCTGCCGCAGTGTCTGATCTCAAAAGAGAAGCTGTAATGAGCTGAGTGCATTCATCCCAGCCATGGGATTGCAGGTTTGATCTTTATAGGGAGTATAAAGCCTAAAGCAGCTTCATTCTGGGGTTTGAACACTAACCAATTAAGCAGGGAGAAGAACTGTGTCCCAGAACAGGCAGAATATCCTTTTAGGATGTGCCAAAAGTGTGTTGAAATCTTTAGTCGATATTTTTTGCTGCTGTTATGGTGGGAGATAATGGCACCAATAATACCAAGGGCTATTTGTATTTCATGGTCAGAGAGATGGGAGCGAAAAGGCCAAGACTTCCTCCTAAATGAATAAAGATATTAAAACCTCTGGGAGGTGGGAAATAGGAGGACCTTGGAGAGCCTCAAAGAAGGAATGGGAAAAGAACATCACCTCCAAGAGTGATATCTCCACCCGATGGACAGGAGATGTGGGGTGTGGAGGTGAGATTTTTCCCTCCTTCCACCTGAGACAAAGCAATTCTAACTTTGATTCTGGG
Source organism: Platysteira castanea (assembly GCA_013397175.1). Taxonomy (NCBI): domain Eukaryota; kingdom Metazoa; phylum Chordata; class Aves; order Passeriformes; genus Platysteira; species Platysteira castanea. Next base: position 284,586 of record VYXC01005334.1, on the reverse strand, counting down.
GTGTGCAGATTAAACAGGATTTGCTTGGATTTTGCTTTCACTGATCTCTTTGCAATCCTTTGTATCCTGGTTCTAAAACATAGGTTTTATAAATAATACCTTTGTTTGCTTGGTTTGAGTTAAAAATTATTTTAGCTGTTGGTAGGATACAGGGACTCATGTTCCTACAGGCATGATAACAGTGGGATGAGGACACTGGAGCACAGCCGAAATGCCCAATTTCCACATTTTGGGGTTATTTAAAAAGTGCCAGACTGTTCTTGTGCTGAGGTCTCTGGGCTGTGCAGGAAACACCTTCTGGTGACCTACACGAGCCCGGTAAGTTCTGTGACAGCAGCAAAATGTCGAGGAAAGCAGTCCTGAGACTCTATGAGTCATTTCCAGCATTCATCCCAAGATAGAGTTCAAGTGGTTTTCCCCATAGGAAAACCCCAATGTTCTTTTCAAGACCACAAATGAAAACCAAAGCCTTCATGTAATCAATCGGTTCTGCTGCAGGTTGTTGCAAAAGCAAGATCTTCACAGCATTCAGTCCTCTTGGATGCTGTTTATTTGTCAAAACATGGATATTTAGTGCTACTTAAGATGCCCTTGGAATGTCAGGAAAGACATCAGGCTTTTGTGGGAGCCACAGAATAGCTGAGGTAGCTCTAGACAGAATTTTTTGGACAATAAAAACAAAATATAGCCATCATTCTTTTAGGCTTCTCTGCCTCTTCCTTGTCTTAGATGTAGGTCTTCAAGGCAGGGATTGTGTTTGGCTCTGTCTGGATACCAAGCAAGAAAATTGCCACTGGATTTGGGGAAGGAAAGGGATTAAGCAAACTGCAGAATTTGTGAGCATGTGGGTAACTTCATTTTCTTATTCTAAAACCAGAGAAGAAAAATAGAGAACTGTAAACTCTCTCTCTGAAGTTCAGAGCAGATGGAATGTTAAGTTTTAATATTTCAAAAACACCTGAAACATTAAACAGTTATAAACTCCTCAGAAATACCCCATATGAAATAATAATTTTTAGCAAAATGTGCTAAATATTTTAATATAGGAAATAGAACATTTTCATATTGCTACAATTTCAACCCCCACTTTTTAGAATTGCTTAGGAGACAAGACATTCATCAAAAATGACACTTCCCCAGCAAACAAGGTACCTTTTGAACAAACTGGAATTTACAAAAGCAAATAGGAATAAAACCCATTCTTGATAAATTCCCTTTGATTGGATTTATGATGCTTGAGGAATACTCTTGGATGCCACTGTGCAGTCTGTTACAGTGTCCATAGACGTTTTCAGGAGTTCATTACAACTATTTGGTTAGTTCAGGATGAATGAATATTCTCCAAAAGTCAGGGCTTTGAGAGAAACAGTTTTAATGTCTGTCATGGTTTAATGCTTAAAGGACTCCTTTTAAAAATTGTTAAACTCAAATATTTCAACTGAATCTGAACTTCAGGGACAGTTCAAAATATTGTTTTTTTTACCGTTTTTTGTCTGGAATTAGAATAGGAAACTCTAATTTCTGCTGACAGAATTTCACTGAATCACTTAGGTTGGAAAAAACCTCCAAGATCTTCGAGTCCAACCTGTGACTGATCCCCACCTTGTCACCCAGACCAGAGCTCTGAGTGCCATGTCCAGGCCTCCCCTGAACACCTCCAGGGTTGGTGACTCCACCACCTCCTCAGGCATTGCATTCCAGCACTGAACAACCCTTTCCATGAAAAAAAATTCCTCCAGATGTTCACACCACGTGTGTCACTATAGGACACGAGAAAGAACCACTCTCACTCCTGCTAGGTTGAGCAGAAAGAGAAAAAGAAGCAAGTTTATTTTGAAATTCTCATATTTATAGATTTC
>VYXC01005334.1:263017-282609 GCA_013397175.1 Platysteira castanea | reverse complement strand
TGTCTAATATTTACATGAAAGTGTGAGAATATCTGACTCCAAAAATGTAAATTATCAGAAGGCTAACAAAAACAGGGCAACACACATGTTCTTTAAATACACCTCAAAATGGCTGCTCCCATTACAATTTTTACCACATCCATGGAGTCAAACTTGGACCCCATCCCAAGTCATGCTCAGCTACAAAGCAAGGTGTGAGATCCCAGTCCCCACCAGTTCCCCAGAAACCCTCCAAGGGGTGTCAATGCTTCCTCAAATCTGTTTCTGGATTTCAAACTTGTGATAAATGTTGTCACATCTCCTCGGTAAAAGTTCTGTGCCTTATTCCTCATCTGTAAACCATGGTCTATCTCTCCCAGAAGAAATGTTCATGCTTGTGTTTAATCCCTTGTATCTTCTCTTCCTGGACAGAGCAGTTTATCCCAAGGACCATCCTGGTGCTCGGGGCACACAGGAGGTTACATTTTGCTCACACATCATAAATGGGGCTGAAGGAACTGCATGGAGAGCTAAAAACCCTCAAAAATGATGCACCTAAAGAGAGGCTGGGTTCAGATCCAGAGCCAACGGATCATGGAATGGTTTGGGTTGGAAAGGACCTTAAAGTTCATTTAGTTCCATGGGCAGGGACACCTTCTGCAATGACACCTCTCAGGAGTTAAAATATGCTCGGTGCCAGTGTTGTTTAGGCTGCGTTGGGTTATTTCTTGTCCCTTTCCTGTCTTGCAGCCTCTTTGGCCGTTCTCTGCGGTCTGACACACTCTTCTGCTGACTGCCGAGAGGACAGAGCCACCTTCGTCGAATGTGACATCCAAGTCATGGTGGGCACCTCCCAGCAGAGAGGATCTGTGTCCTACCTCTATGTCTGTGGGGACACCCCACCCCGGGGGCATTTTGCTGGACTCTTTGCCAGGTTGGTGCTGTGTCTCATCAACAGCCCAGTGGGTCCCTCCACGAATAACATCCCCCACGTATTATTCCACCTTTTGCAGAATTGTCCCCTGCTAAATGATGGAGTGAAGGAGCAAATTCCTAATTCTCACGTTGATGCCAATAGAGCAGTTTGGCCTTGAGACCACTAGAGAGCTCTGCTGGTTTGTGGAATTCATTTCCTGTGCCTATCAAACCATCTCCAGTCCACCCCCCACTTCCCTCCTGCCTTTTTAAAGTGTTTGAGAGACATCAGAAAATCCATCTTGTAAACAGCCTGCTTTGTTCCTTCTTAGGTTTTAATATTTATCTTCTGATCCAAAGCAACATCTGGTGGATGCCAATGGGAAAAAAGATTAGGCATTATGAAAAGCAGAAGTCTTTTTTCTGTTTTTTTCCTTCTTTTTTTTCTCTTTTCTTTTCTTTATTTTTTTTTTCCACTTTGCCTTTCTCCAAGCAGTTTCATGAGTAAAAAATCATGGAGTAAATTCAGCAGGGCGTGCAAGGGTGCTTGTGCTTTGCAAATCCAAGGCCAAGTTGTCCAGGAGTATAACTTGGAACTGTTGTCTTTGATGGACCAGTGAGGATTTATTCCTGCAGAGCATTTACTTCGAGGAGTAAGTGGGATGTCTGAATTAAGGAATAAACAGATGAAAGATTGAAGGATTTGGTTTGGAAGGGATCTCAAAGGTTATCTTGTTCCGCCCCCTGCCATGGGCAGGGACACCTTCCACTAGCCCAGGCTGCTCCAAGCTCCATCCAACCTGGCCTTGGACACTTCTGGGGCCCCAGGGGCAGCCACAGCTTCTCTGGGCACCCTGTGCCAGGGCCTCCCCACCCTCACAGGGAAGAATTTCTCCCTAATCTCTAATCTGAATCTCCCCTCCCTCAGTCTGGAGCTACTCCCCCTTATTCTATCACTCCATGCCCATGTGAAAAATTCCTTTCCAGACTTCTTGTAACTCCCCTTTAGATACTGGAACAAGTTGAACAAAACCTTCCAGAAGTTATTTAGTAAATAAAGAATTAGAATAGCATTGCAACGCATTGCCCATGATCTGCTGTGCATGGTGAACCCACTCCTGGCTGCTGCATCTTGCCACAGTCCTGGTATTTCAGTGGCGTTGCAGAGGTTTGATCCTCATCCTGATCTGATCCTTACACCATACCCAGTGTTGATTCACAGAGGGAACTCTGGATACCCTGAATTGTCCGGGGAAAAAAACCAACTGGCATTTACTGTACAAAGACAGCAAGACATGAATAGCACAATTTTTAAAACTTGTTTAAAATATAAAAAAATAGAAGTTTCCAACTAAAATTGATTTTAAAAAAAGGTTTACGCAGTTGTAACACCTCTCTGTCAGTCTGTCACTTCTTCCTCACCAGTATTTTAATTTGACCTAGATTTCATAAGGTCTAGGCTTGTTAAAGAATATCCTTGTCAATTTTGAGAAAATCAGCGTTAGGCAGAAAGAAATTATTTTCCTGTTAAGAGACAGAGGGCGGAATTCTGTATAACTGGCCGAGTGTCCAAAGCCACAATGTGCACTGGTAATGTCCTGTAACCTCCCAGGAGATGGGAAGGACAGATCTTTTGGAGAAGACAAAAGTAAGGAGACTTAGAAGGGGGGAAAAATGTGAAATTAAACTAATTTCAGGAGTTCCATTGCTCCCACAATGACTTGTTTCAAATGAAGAAACTCCAGGAGCCTTGCCTTGTCTGGTTGACCTTTGCTTTGCTTTTCCTCACCTCAGTGTAACCCTCAGCCAGAGAACGAACAAACTTGAGAGGATCTGGACAACCCCATATGTGTTTCTTTCCTGCTCCTTTTCCCCTAAGTATCAAAATTGTGCTCAGCTCTTCACTGATAAAAAAATGCATCTTCAATGATACACTACTACTACTGTTACTACTATTATTGCTAAAAATCCTACTATTACTTTTCTTCTTGCTCCTTTTCCTGGTTTTGGCTGCCACTGTGGAGAAAGTCATGAAGTCCTTTCACTGGCTGTTTGCTGATTGTTTTCACTGTGGTTTTTAGTCCAATTTATTTGTGAGTGCCTCAGAGACAGGGTTTACTATTCCTCCTGGCAACTTTATTAGGGAGAGATTTCTGAATCAAATCAATCAACTTTTTTTACCTACTATTTTTGCATTTTCCCCACTTCTTCAACGTCTTTCTTATTGTCTTAACTTTTCACCTTATTGTGCTCATGCTTGTCTTTTAGTTAGAAATGAAAACCTGGGCTGATATTTTTTTCTAGTGAATTTACTCCTAGAATAGCTCTTGCTAAAAGAAAGTAGGGGCAACAGTTGTTTGTTTTCAAAAAAGTTTCCTGATTTGAGAAATCTGGGAAGAAATAGAGGGAAAAAATTGAGAGGTTTGTATCATACAAATTAACTTCTTTCAGAAGTTCTGAAAACTTTTCCACATTTCAGTTCAGAAAAATATTTAATTCTAAAATATTAATGGAATTTGCACGAAAGCCTTGGAAAATTTAAATGGTTCCACCAGAAAAGAACTAGTTTGAGGATTCCTGAAATAATACATATTGATCGCTTTAATTAATAACAGTAAATAACAACAACAATAATAAATATATATATGAGTTTGAGTTCTGTGCAAATGCTCAAGAATTAAAACATTTGTCCCAGGATGGGGACAAAACTACTGAAGTAATTCCTGGTTTAAGTGCATATTGAATCTCTCCTGTTCTTTCTTACTAATTTTATAGAATCATAGAACGGTTTGGGTTTGAAGGGATCTTAAATCTCATCTCATTCCGACCTCCTGCTGTGGGCAGGGACACCTTGCACTATCCCAGGATGCTCCAAGTCCCATCCAACCTGGCCTTGGACACTTCCACGGTTGGGGCAGCCACGTGGACAATTTTTTTCAGTGGTTTAAATAAATCTTTTCCTTATTTAGTCTGTACCACAGACCATCTTTTATCAGCATATTCCTTAGGAGAGTTGGAAGTTTTGCCATTTTAACAGCATTTGTATCAAGGTACATTCCTGAATTCCCTGTGATAATTCACATACTTTTCTCGCATTTCCTTTAAAAACTGCAATTTGTAAACAGTTTTCCAGCATCAGTGTTTCAGGATGTGGTTACACAAGAACAGAAAGGAACTGGCTCTTGTTACAAGCAAAGCTTATTTACTTTTTTACAAAAACTGTGAAAACCACTCAAAGGTCCTTGTATTGACTTGAACGTTTGGCAAATTGTGTTCATGCCCTGCATCCAGCCGACCACCACTCCCTTCTGCCTCTAAAACAGTTGTTTATTTAAAAGAAGCAGTTTTTTCTTGGAGCTTTAAAAAGAAGTACTCTGCAGTCTTGAAAGATAGCCCAGTCCACTGAATTATTGTACAGGACAAGATCAATTCTCAAAGTGTTGCTATCAAAAGCAAGCACAGTTCCCCAAGGCTGGCTTTTGATTATTGATACAGCAGAGGGAAAAGTTCTTTAAACATAAAAATAAAAATTCACTGTTAAAAGGGTTCAGCAACTTGCAGAAGGCTTTTTTAAAAATATATATTTTTGTGGTTTCTAATGTGGCTGATTCCTTTAACACTTTAACCCTGGAAAAGGGCAAGAAAACAAACAGCCCCTAAATGCAGATCAGAGCAGGGCTTTGTTTGTAGAGTGAGCTGCTGCATCCAGCAGGGAAGTTTGAAATCTTCAGGGTCATCAAACCACCCTGATCATCACCCTCCCAACAGAGCTCTGAGTCCTGGCTTTCCAAGTGGGTCAGTTTTGGGAGAGCCTTGGGCAAGGGAGGAGCTTCTCCCCCTCTACTCCACTCTCGGAGACCCCTCCTGGAGCAGTGTCCAGCTCTGGGGTCCCCAGGACAGGAAGGACATGGAGATCTTGGAGTGAGTCCGGAGGAAGCAGGGTGATGATCAGAGGGATTGAGCAGCTCTGCTGTGAGGAAAGGCTGGGAAAATTTGGATTGTTCAGCCTGGAGAAGAGAAGGCTCTGGGGAGACCTTAGAAGACCTTTCAGTGCCTAAAGGGACTACATGAGAGCTGGAGAGGGACATTGGACAAGGGTCTGGAGTGATGGGATGAGGGGCAATGGCTTCAAACTGACAAAAGGTAGAGTTTTTTTAGTTATTAGGAAGGAATTCTCCCCCACGAGGTTGGGGAGGCCCTGGCACAGGTTGTCCAGAGAAGTTGTGGCTGCCCCATTCCTAGAAATGTCCAAGGCCAGGTTGGACAGGGATAGTTGAACCTGGGATAGTGGAAGGTGTCCCTGCCCACGGGAGGGAGATGGAACTGGATTGATCTTTAAGATCCTTCCAGTCCAAACCATTCTTTGATTCTAACTCAGACACTTTAGCAAATCCTGTTATATGGGTTTTTCAGCAACCTGAAGGCCTCTTAAAATCCTGATCCTGCCTACCTGACCCTCTGTTTTGTTGAGTAAATCGTGTTGTGAACTCTGTCCTTTCTTAGCCATTCAGAAAAGCCGTGTAATTTCTGAGCTATGTTGGTGTTGCTTTAGATCCTCTCCTTCCTTCTCCTTTTCCTGCAAGTTGCTGGTGTGAATCTGATGGTGGGGTGGGGAGCAGAGGAAGAAGTAGCAATGGCCAAGAGTCACAGAATCAATTAAGTTGGAAAAGACCTCTGGGATCATCAAGTCCAACCACTAACCCTGCACCGCACCTTGCTCACCACTATACCATATGTTAAATCCTACAACTCCCCACAATGAAACTCTACCAAAATCACCTACTCTCAGCAGCAAAACCAAGGGAAAAAATGTTTCTACCCCCCAACCTTTTCTATTACTTCTTCCCCCTATGCAAGGGGAGGCTTTAGAGCAAATGTCTGCTGGTATAACTGGCACATATATCGAATCTGCTTAGTCTGGGCTGTTAAGTAAGTTTAATTAATTTACTAAGTTAATGTTCCAGTGTTAGCAACAAAGCATCATTGCAATCAGCTGGGTAGCAGGAATTGGAACCCCTAAATGAGCTCATTTTTTCACAGTTGGAATTAGGGACCAGTTAGCCAGTTGTGTGGTTTTTCCAATTTCTCCCCTTGCCCTAGGGGAGTTGCAAGTTATTCATTCCCCATTGCTAAGTGTGAGTAAGATGGGGAGGGGGGAGACACAAACAAACCCTACTCCTTGTAGGAGTCCATCTTTGCTCCCAACACTGCTGATTCCCTCGCTGTTGTCTTCACTTATCTGCCTGCCTTGTCCTAGAATGGCATTTGTTCCTGTTTGTGATGGTTTGGGGAAGGAGAAAAGCATCACTGAGAGATATTTACTGCATGTATTTTCATCCTGAGTGTGTGCAGATAAAGGGGGGAAAAACAAATAAACAATAAAAGAATGGAAACAAAATTACAGAAATTTGCAAAGTTTGACAAATGGTGGCCAGGAGTTGCCACAAGCTAATGGCTTGCAATGATTAATAAGAGTAAAAATAATTGCATTTCATTAAGATTGATGACACCCCATTTAACCTCCCTTCTCGTTTCAGCCCTAAAGTGGAAAGAGATGAAGTTCTCATCTATAATAGCTCCTGTAACATTACCATGGAAACTGAGGCAGAGATGGAGTGTGAGGGAGCTAATCAGCCAATTACTGCCAAGATTACTGAGATATGGAAAAACTGGGGCCAGAACACTCAGGTATAATCAAATCTTTTTTACAGACTGATTCAAACAGCTTAAAATTAAATTTGTAATATTGTGTACATTTAAAGGGGGGCAAGAAAAAAAAAACAATTTAGGCTGAGCAGTAGCAATATATAATATTAAATGCTTTCCAACTTTGAATAGCAGTTCTAATGCAGCACAGCTGAATTAATGGTTAACTATGGCTAATCATGTATTTTATCAGACATAAATGAGCTTTACCTTATTTTCTGAGCAATGTATATATTTTTTAACACTCTCCCTTTTTTTTTTTTTAATATAAATTCAATTCTGTTCTAAAAATGTTATTTTCTGTTGAGCAGAAATCTTAGCCATGAGGTACAGTTTCAGCGCTCTGGCAAAGACTTAGCATTCAGTGCAGCCCTGGTTATATTTGATTTTTGATGCTTTTCAGTAGCTGAAGGAAAATGGGACAGTCTTCCCAGTGCTATCTGTGGTTATAGCAAGAAAAGAAGACATATGCCCAGAGTTCATTATCAAAAAACTATAACTCTGAACCAGCATAAATTTCAAGACTTTATACCTAAAAATGTCATTGCAAACCTGAAATGTCCCTTTAGAGCGCTCAGAGTTTTGCAGAGTTTTTGGGGGTGTTTAGCTACCTAAGAAGAAATTTAAAGGGGCTGGATATTTGTTGAACACCAAATATCCCTTTGTCGCTATCCTTTCCTAAAGGAGCAGCTCCTGAGCAGTGGTGGGGACCTCCTGTGTACAGGGAAGAGTGAGTGGGGATAGTTACACACCTGACTTAGGATAAACTCCAAGTGCTATTTTTTTATCTATTAAATAAAATTTTCATACAGTCTTTTAGCATAGTTTAGAAAAACGAAGTTTATTTGCTCAGCATCAATGTTAAAATTACCACGGTAATTTTAACTCTATCTGCAAAGAGATTTCCTGTATTTAAGGACTTTAAAGTTACTTTGCCACCCCAAAAGTAGGTGCAGTGTCCTGGCAGAGTAATTTTGGTGCATTTCTGGTGTTGAATTCTGTATTTAATTTTATATATCTGACCTATTCTATATTTAGGAGTCTCTGAATACTTGCAAATCTACCTTACATGAATGTTACTATTGCAGTGGAGTATCCTAAATTAGAATTCCTTGCTTCTATTAAGTCTGTCCTTGGTCTGTGAAGGAATGTCAGATGTAGAATGTTGCCTATTAGGGTTCATTTGCTCATCATCCTTGTTATGGTACCTAAAACATGCTCAGTTGAGGAGAAAAACAACCCCCAAAATTGCTGGATGGTGTCTGCTGGAGGCCAGCAAAGGCAAGTGACCAGATCAAATGATAACTACACCTCATACTCCTATTTTCCTTCCCAAATGGGATAAGGGCATCTCTAGAGCCCCAGAGCCTGAGTGGCAGCTCGGAGGGATATTCCCCACTGCTGTCTGTGATCCGGGCAGCTCAGCGGTGTCACAGGTCCTGTAGCCTCAGTGATGACAGGATGACAGGCTGTCTTTTGACTCAGGTGGGAGCAAGAAGAGGAAGAAGCTGCAGGGTTTGTTCCTGCTGTGGTTTTTCTCCTCAGAGTGGGGAAACCAAGGAAGTCCTAAGTGTCCTGAGTGAACAAATTCATTCAGAGCAGGATGAAAACAGCAGCACTTCAGATCTGGGATTTGCTGCTGCCTAATGAACCCAGTGGGCATTCGGAATCATTTTATCCCTCTTCCCAAAACTGGCTTGGGTGAGCAGAGGTGGATGGGTGGGGAGTTCAGATAAATGGCTTCAATTTTGGTCCCTTTCTGGCTGACAGCACCCCGTTAAGATTTACGACCTGGTGCAGCGCATGCATGCTTCACTGTGGAGGTTTAAATCATGTCATGTGAACTGGCCTTACCTTTCCAGTGGAAAAAATGGTCCCCAGGTTCAGCACTAAGCAGTGAAATGCATTAATAGCACCACGTGCCTTAGGATAATGGTGCTATTAGCAGGCAGCACAACTCTGTGTACAAGTAATGGGGCTGCATCTCTTTATAACAACATCTGGCACTTCTTTTGCATGCTCATGCAAGGATCTCAAAGCATTCCATAAAAAAGGGGCATGATCCTGTTCTCTGCACAGCTGCACTGCTCAGTGGTTTGTTTTCTGCTTCCTCTGCTGCCAGTTGAAGGGTGCCTGGGCAGGCCAAGAACTCAGCGCAGCTGGATGCTGTGGAAGTGTTGTCTTAGAGGTGATTAGATGATGATGATTATGATGATGATGATGGAGCAGGATTAGCTCCAGGATGGCACTGGAAGTGAAAAGAGGTAATTCAGAAAGGTTGATAGAGGCTTACGGCATGGAATGAACGGGCACGGACAAGAAGAGAGAACTGCCTTGGCTGAGAACAGAAAATAATAAATAAATAAAATGGAAAATGTTGGTTCTGGGAACTTGAGCCTAAGAGGTACGAATGCTCCCATCACCAAACCTGCCAGAGTTCAAGCAGCATTTGGACAACATTGTTAGGCACAGACTGAGGTGCTTAGGATTGTTCTGTGCAGAGCCAGAAGCTGGACTCGGTGATCCTTGTGGGTTTCTTGCAACTCAGGATATTCTATGATATATTCAATGATACATCCATTGTTCTATGACACAATTTTTAGGGTATTTTTTCATCCGTTGTATTACTTAAACAGCTGCATTTTCTGATAGGTGCTGCAAAATCCATCACTCAGTTTTTGTCCTTTCAAATCTGGTCTCTGAGACATTGCTTGCATGAATCATAGAATCCTAAATGTTGGAAAAGACCTCCAGGAACATCAGGTACCTGGTTACAGTGTGAGCTGGGCTCAGATCTAAATCTAGAGGACTCACAAAATTTCATGGAGTTTCAAGTTGCTATCTGCAGATCTGTGATTTTCATGGAAGACTTCATGAAATTTCAGTTCAACTTGGATTTTTTCTGGGGTCTGGTCTGTGTCCCACCACCCCCTCTCCCAGAGAATAGTTTTTATGCTTTTCTTTAGAAACTGATTTAAGCTCTTGCCTCGCTTTGTGTTTGAAGTATTTTGCCCTGTATGACTTAATTAGGTCACAAGAAGTAAGCAGCAGGCCTCTGCCCCACTGTTGCATTCAGCATCATTAGTGTTTGTAACTTGCTCTGTTTTTATCTAAGAAGAGTTGCACAATTATTTTTATTTCAGTATATAATGCAATTTAGCCCACTGAAAAGTAAGGGAGGGGAAAAAAAACCCAGCACTGATTGTATATCCCACAGGACTTAATTAGTTCACAGCTTCAAGAATGCACTGGATAATGGGAAGATATGAATTTAATAATAAAAGAGAAAAGAAAAGTTCTAATGCTTACTCAGTACCTGTCCACTTCCACCTTGGCTGCATAATGAGACGTCAGCTGTGATGACATGAGATGTGCAAAACACCCCGAAAACACAAGGAGAGGATGCTCATGGGAGGGTTTGACCAGGCTCGGGTGGCTCTGAACCCATTATGCTTAGTGAGCCATCCCATTATTATTCCGGATCGCTGGACCAGACCTAATCATGATGCAAAGATGCTGTTGGAGCAGCGCTTCCCTGCTCCCACTCCCCCTCCTCTGCTGGCCCACACGGGTGATGGAATGTTCGGCAGAGGGCAGATGCCAGGCATTAAATCAGCCGTAGGGAAGCTGAACTGGTATCCCAGTGAATTCCCTGCAACCCAACCCTCAAGGCTGTCCCTACTGAGGGACAGGAGGTTAATAAAAAATAACTTGCCAGATAAAAATGCCGTTCTGGATTATGGCTCTGGCTGGGTGTGCTGCACTGCCTTGAGTTTGTTTTTAACAGGGCGTTCGGGGGAGGTCGTGAGGTGTGTCTTTAAGGGGTGGCTTAGAGTATTGAGGATCTGTGAATTCTTAGCTTGGTGATGGATACAGGGATAACTGCTTTGTTCACTTCTCATGAAAGAAAAAAAAATGAAACCCCCACAAAGGCTGTGTCTGAGATATGTAGAGTCACTTCAAATATCCTTTCTGTTCAACTTCCATTTAGTGTAATCAGGACTAGCTCTTCAAATCCCTTGTATTCCTCTGCAGATCTTAGAATTATTCCTTTCCTTTTGTTGCCTTTTCCCCCCCCCTATTTACCATCTCTCTTGACACCAAAGTATTTGGACATGAGGAAAGAAATTAAATGGTTTCAACCATTGGAGATATTTGGTGATTTACAAAGGTGGCAAGTCCTAGTCAGCTCTCAGGGAGTATGGAAGGGTCTGTTACTTTATCACTCACAGCAGGATTGATAACAAGTCATGGAATGGTTTGGGCTGGATGGGACCTTAAAGATCATCTCATTCCAACCTCCTGCCATGGGCAGGGACAACTCCTGATGTTCTGTGAGGGTTACAAGTGATGGGACGTGACTCTGCTCTTTCAACTCATTTTAATGCTGTCCCCGTGTTGTGTGGATGTTTGATGGGTGCATTTTCGAGGGTGAAGGGCTCATACTTGGCAGCCCATGAGGAAAACCACTACAGCAGGCTGAGAGTAATTAGTCAGGGTAGGAACCACAGAGTCACAGAATGGTTTGGGTTGGAAAGGACCTTAAAAGATCATCTAGTCCCAATCCCCCTGCCATGGGCAGGGACACCTTCCACTAAACCAGGTTGCTCCAAGCCCCATCCAACCTGGCCTTGAACACTGCCAGGAATGGGGAAGGAACAGAGCAGATTCCAGTTTAATATGGAGTTTGTTTGGAGGGAGTTAATAAAACAGCTGCCCTCTTCTCCACTTGAGGAAGAATTGATCTTTAATTCCTGTGTATCCATTCAGAGAGTGCAGAACACCAGAACCCTTTATCTGGCCATGGGCATCACAATTTGCTGAGGTTTGGGAATAGTTTAATTGGATTTATTAGCAAGTATCCTGATAGAATCTGACTTTATGTTGTCTTGGGCTGTGAGTAGGGCTCCTGGGCACTTTGGCGGTTCAACCAGCCAAAAATAGCCATGTCACACAGGATGGGACATCAGGAGTAGGACTAGATGAAACTCTTCTATAATATTTAGTGTGTATTTTCATAAATGTGCACTTTTAACAGCCCAGCAAGCCCACCCTTGCATCTCCAAATTCCCTGTTTTCTTAACTTGTTATCTTGGTCACAGTGCTATTTTCAGAAGGAGGTGGGGAATGCAATAAAACCCACCAGACCCTCACAGAAGAGAAGTGGAACAGTCCATAAAAAACTAACACAAATAAGCCCACAAAAGCAGTTCTTGGGGTGCGGAGGCTGCTGGAGCAGGGAGGTACCATCTGCAAGGTTGTTAAGATGTAGAGAACCAAGATGGGCTCCCCAGTAACCACAGGCAATGTGAGGAGATAAATGGTTGACCCGAGCCCGTGTCAGGCAAGGATTGATGCCACTATCAGCCCTAGTGCCTTTGCAATGATTTTTTAAAAAATCTCTGATAGAGTGTGTTATCTAGTTACTGGCACGAGGGCAATGGCCTGGAGGCAGCAGAGAGGAGGGGGGAGGAAGAAGGAGAGGAGGAGAGAGAGAGAGAGAGAAAGGAAAAAAAAGGTCATTCCAGGAGGACAATCTCTGTTGGACTAAATGAGAAAATAAGGGCCTTGCTCTGGAAGGGGAAGGTAAATAAATAAATAATAGGAAAAAGGGGCTGCTAGGTGTGTGAGGAAAGGATAAGCAAAATTGTTTCTCTTCCTTTCTCTGTTTTTCTTTTTCTTTTTCTTCATTCTTTCTTTCTTTTTTTTTTTTTTCTTTTAATGCGTTCGGCCTTGGGCTGCAATGGGAAATTTAGGAGATGGGCTTGTGGTGTGGTTTTATTTTCCTTTAACTTTTTGCTTCCTGATTTGAGGTTTAACTCTTTCCTCTCCTGCTGTCAGATCAAAAATGAAAGATTGAATTACAACTCTATCTTTCCCTCCCATTATGAAAAGCCTCTTCTTTTTATTTTCAATCCCGCCATCTTTCTCATGTCTCTGAGGAGATTACTTCCTTAATTGTAAGTGGCTTTCCAGGGAATCCTCTTCTCCCCAGCACTCATACAGCTGCACTTAGGGGTTCATTGGAAACGATCCCCAGGATATCCCAGGATGGAATGCCATAATTCCCAAGATGGGGTGCCAGTCCCCGTAATCCAAAGCACCTCAAAGCTTTTCCATATGCATTTAAACAAACCTGTGTGAAATCAGAACTGAGCATGGCATAGTTTAATGAGACCAGTTTTCCTTCTTCCCCCTCCATTTATCCCTGCTCCCAGTCTTTAAGAGAAATAGATTTGGAGTGACAAGTGCCATTTCGGAAGTGCTCCCCCAGGGAACAGAAAGCAAATCTTTCCCTTCCTGTGCAAAAGCAAGGCTCCAGAAGGGTCAGGAGGGTGCGGGGAAGCTGAGTGACTGTGTGCTCATGTCCTCTCCACTTGCTCCCAGGCACTTGCACAGAGCGTTGCTGCCACTTTTCTGTTTAATTATGGTAGAGACTCTAATTGACTCCTTTGGCATTCAGGCAGTTTTGGAGGGGGAAGGATTGTCTGTGTTTGAAACCACGGCTTTGGTTCTCCATCTATGGGACTTGGTGTCACAGAATGGTTTGGGTTGGAAAGGTCTTTAAAGATGTAGATCTTTCCACTAGACTGGGTTGCTCAAAGCCCCGTTCAACCTGGCTTTGTCTCAGTTTGGGGGAAGGGAGTGGGAATGTTGGATGCCTGGGCTGTCCAGCCTTGGGCTCTGGGTGAAGCTGGAGGGAGCCTTGCACCTTCTCCAGCTGCCCATCTTGAATTTCATGGCAGAGCAACTTGGAGGCACACCTAGCCCAGGCTTGTTCTGCACTGGAGCATGGCTCAACATATCTGATGGTCCTGTCCTTCGTGTGGTGTGACATGGGATAAAGATGTGACCTTTCAGCCCCTTGTGTCACGAACAGAGGACTCTAAGTCACCATCTGACTTGTGTCCTCTCCTCAGCCCCGAACAGAGCAGCGCTGGGGGCTGGATGCTCCACACGGAGTTTTCTGTGTACCAGGAGCCTTGGCTGACCTACAACCCTTTCCTAAATATTTCTGGGGTCTGGTTCAGCACCCAGCAAGGATTGGGCATGTGGTCACCCTCTGCTGAAATCGGGGAGATTTCAGTGGCATAGTCTTGGCCAGAGTGGGATCATGGAAGGGATTCTTGATGTGGTTGGGCCATGGAGGTAGCTCTAAAGTTCTGAGTCTGGTGCCTGGGCTGTCCTCTTGCCATGAGGGCAGGATCAGGTGTCCCACGCTGTCCACAAAAAGTGAGAATCACTTTATCACTTGGATAAAGTGTGTGGGAGGGGAGCAGAGTTATGTTTTGCTTCTTTGAAAAAGAAGTGGGTCAGTCCTGAAGATAACAAAAGCCTGAAAATTTTTGTGTTGTAGGAAACCACTGGTAGTGATGGAAAGACAATCATCTTGTATCATGATATCTTCTGTGCATAGAGTTTAGAGTAAGGAATGGAGAAAGGACAAACAGTATTTGTTGTTCTGGGTTTTTTTGAAGTTTGATTCTTTTTCCTGATTTTGTTACTGTGGGTGCTATCACAACATTTAGCATAGACTAAAAATTTGAATTAGCTGCACAGGTAGAGGAAAAACAAATCAAAAGTAGGGGAGATTTCAGTTCAGAGAGTGTTTATTAAAAACTTTAAAAAATAATCGTAGCAGGACCTCTTTGCCACAACGAATCTACTCGAGGCTTCCCCCTGTCTCTAAGGAAAGGGTTAATTTAATGTGGTTGCCAGTAAAAGCAAGCTGTTTTCGTGATGAGCCTGTAACAGCCGGGTGATAGACTGGCTTAACAACTGCTCGATAAATGCTGGGCACCCTCCCCTGATTGGCAGCTCCCTAAGTGGAAGCCCCTCGTGTCCAATCTGTCCTCCTGAATTGCTGCAGAGCAAAGGACTTCATTAAGGGATCGTAAGGGGACCTCGTAAAAATCAGCAAATAATTACGGCAGCGCTGGGGAGCAGCGGAGGGGACCGAGTGCCCTGTGGTCCCCTGTGAGGAAAAGCAGACGTGCCAGGGCAGGGAAGCATCAGGTGAAGTGGGTGCTATAAACACTTCGCCCTGAACGCTGGGTCTTCTCAATAAAGCTCAGTTTAGCCCTGTCTATGGCTTTAACAAAATATTCCCAGTCAGCTCCATGGGTGGTGGAGGGCTGGGAGCTGTTAGCTCATATTCAGTTAAATTTCAAATGTCAGAGCTCGTTAGTGGTGATTTTAGCCAAAGACAGTTTGTGAGGGCCTGGGTAAATTCGAACTTCCTCAAATAAAATTGAGGAAAGAGATTGCTGTTTTGCTTATTGATTTATTTTCCTGCTTTCCCAGTTCTTCTCTGGGTCTGGGGTTCTGATCAAGAGTCAGGCTTGGCTTCACCCACTTAGGGGTTACGGTGCTCCCTCTTTCACACACACTCTCTTGCTCTTTCATTCCCTAATTCACCTTTATTGCAGTTTTTTTCTCCTGTCTTAACCTGTGTTTGGTGAGTAGAAAATGCAGTTTTTGCTTTCAGTGTTGAGGGGAGGTTTTCCCTGCAGCAAACTTGGGAGGGCAGGCACAAGAAGGCAGTGCAGACCATTCTGAGGTAGATTTAGGTTAGATATTAGGGAGAAATCCTTCCCTGTGAGGATGGTGAGGCCTTGACACAGGTTCCCAGAGAAGACATGGCTGCTCCATCCCTGGAAGTGCCCAAGGCCATGTTGGACAGGGCTTAGAGCAACCTGGGATCGTGGAAGGTGTCCCTTCCTATGGCAGAGAGTTAGATCTAAATGGTCTTTGAGGTCCTTTCTCCAGTCTGTGATTCCATGGGTCTCTGAAATGAATTGGTTCAGAAGGAGTTGGGCACTCAGCGTTGCTCTGCAGTGACTTTTTGGGAGCTCTGTTGAAGTAAGACAGTGGATGGAGCCACTGTGTTAAAAATGTGGCTTCAAAGCTGAGAAATGGCCCAGACAATGTTGCAGAAATTGAGATTTCTTCCATGCTGAAAGGATTGCAGATGCTGGTCCCTGGCACGGCCCCAAATCAGTGTTCAATTTCAGGTCTGCAAGAGGGAGTTTCTGGATTGTCAGGTACATGAAGGACTTGAATACAGGCATCATGGGTAACAGTTCTGGGTGAGTTTCTCCAGCTGGTGACAGCTGGCATTTCCACCTTTCCATACCTCCTCATTTGTGTGTGTGCACTCTGGGATGGTACCCAGCTCTCTCCAAAATGAAATCCACCCTTGGAATGTTACTCAGCACACATCTGCATCCTTTAGCACTTGAATGCATTCAGATACTGGGGTAAGGATGTGCCAGCAGAGATCCTTGGGTAGAAGGACCCTGGATTTATACCCTGCCAAATAATTAACAGGCAGACAAATGTGTGTGTGGGAGGGCAGAGAGTGAAGGCCATGGAGTGCATTATTGCAGGGGATCTGCATTCCCAACAAAGATGAGCTGTTACAGCCCTGTTACAGACAGAGGGATGGCTTCACAGCTCAAACAGCAGCAGTTTGTGCTTTCAGCTCAAAGGCTTCTCAGTTCAGAGGGCAGTGTGTTGGTGGAGAGGTTCTCTCTCACGCTAGGCTCTCATCTTGTCTGATCTGAATGAAGTTTGGGCTAAAACCTCATGAAATGACAAGAGTGGTTACTGTTCCATAACATGTGTGATGCTCTCTTCAGTGGAGACGTTTTCATTCAGGGCAAGTGGTTCAAAGTGCACTAAATTAACTTCAGCTGCCTTCTGGCTTCTGTTGTGGTGCTGTCTGCACCCCTGAAATCGTCTATCGTGTGCCACTGAGAGCTCAAAGTACTGAAAAAAAAAAAAAAGAATTAAGTAGATGGATGTTCCATCGATAATCAGGTCTAATTTTAGCTACATAAAATAAATGTATTGAAGTGTACATATCTGCTGCAGACATGTTCTCATTTGGAAGGCGTCTTGTGTTGGGAATGTTCTCCTCTCTTTGTGCAGCTCCTTGCACAGTAGAGTGGGAGGCTTTATCTGGATTTATCACAGTAATATGGACACCCTTGACTGCAGGAAAATGGCATGGGTGTTCCCAGTGTTCTAAATGCCACTCAGTGCTCAGGTGCCCATTAGGAACTGGCAAATTCAGGTTGGAGTAACAGGGCAAAGGTGGCCTTTGCTGAGGCATGACATCTTCCTTGCCCCCATAACCCAGTGATACCCTGTTGCTTCTGTGACCTTTTCTGTACCAGTCCCATCTTCACCTTTTTACCTTTGTGGCAGATAAGTGTTTTTGATGATGACAATAAAGATACCGTGAGGCACTTTTATTCTTGGTTGCCCCATCTGGGCTGCGTGTTTGATCCGAAGGGCCGGCGTTCCAGTCAGATTGCACTATCAGATGGAGCTGGCTCTATTTCCTGCATTATTCTTCCTGGCTGTACCACATTATGCAATTATGTTTGCATTTAAACCTGAGCACTTACCTGTAATGATGCTGTGGCTCAGTGCATGATACATTAGAGCAGCAGATAATGCACACAGATAGGCTGAAGGCAGCATGTTGTTGATGTGCTAAAGCTAAACAGGACTCTGAGTTTGAGAGTGGGCTCTGAAAGCTCGCAGCTTGGGAGGAGCTGTCCCAAAAGCTCACATTACTGAAATAACAGCTGGGCAGGGTGAGGTTCTCTACCTGAGAGGCAGGTGCAGGATTGTCTCCATCACAGAAGTCAGACACCAGCACTGTCAGTCACTGCCACACACTCCTGCAGGAGCAGGAAAGTCTTGGTGGCTGCTGGGAGTCCCAAATCCTGCATGCCTACAGCACAATGTGAGAGGAAAAGGTTATTTCAGGACTTAAAGGAAGGCTGGAGAGGGACCTTTCACAAGGACATGGAGTAATAGGACAAGGAGGAATGGCCTTAAGTGAAAAGTTTTTTTAGATTAGATTTTGTGAATAAATTCTTTGCTAAAGGGTGGTGAGACCCTGCTACAGGTTGCCCAGAGTAGTTGTGGCTGCCCAATCTGTGGAAGTATCCAAGGCCAGATTGGATGGGGCTTGGAGCACCCTGGGGTAGCGGAAGGTGTCCCTGCCCATGGCAGGGGTGGAACAGGATGAGCTTTAAGGTCTCTTCCAACCCAAACCATTCCCATTCTGTGATGCATCTTAGAGAACTGACTGTGCCTCCACTGCTGGCCAAGTCCTTTACACATCACTACACCTGCAATTGTCCCTGTGATGCAGGGATAATTTTGAATGCTGCTGTTCTGCATCGGATCCTACCCTGGGTAGATGGTCGAGCCAAGTAATAATCAATGGCCCTGACGCTTTGGCTGAGGAGGTGTGGATGCAATTAAGGCAGAATCAATGCGTGTCCTTGGATTGCGTGGTTTTGCTGTATTTTCTGCTTGCTGTATGTTATGTATGGGACAGACCAAGCTGTCACCTACACACAGAGTTTGCCCCGTTCCAAGCACTTTTCAGTCTTTGCCTGGTAAATCACTGCAAGCCCCCTGCAAGCCAGGTTTGTGGTGCAGATGGTTTGTGTATCAGTTCCCCTGTATTCCCCAGGTTTCCATGGGAGCTGTGGGAAAGTCAGAGGCTGGATCCCACACCAGTGCTCTGACCTTCACAGCGGACTCAAGACTCTTACAAGGGGTTCTAAAACACAAGGAGTCCCACCTCAGTTTGGGGAAGAACTTTACACTGAGTGAAGGCACGGAATTCTCTCTCTGGAGACATTCCAAACCCACCTGGAGGTGTTCCTGTGTCACCTGCTCTGGGTGACCCTGCCTTGGCAGGGAGGTAGGACTAGATGATCTTCAGAGGTCCCTTCCATCCCAAACTACTCTGTGATTCTGTTTATCTTCCTGCCTGAGCCAAAAAAAAAAATCATCAGCTGTCACTAGCAGCGTTGGGGTGGATGAGCCTCACTTCGCCCACCCCATTTGCTGTAGCACCCATTCAGAAATCCTGCTTCCTGACATATAAGCACAAAATTTGCTTACTTTTTCAGCAGGTGGTTGGCAAATTGTTGCACTAATCTTTGCATTTTCAGTATTTGCTCTCAGATTAGTAAGTGTAACTCAAGATCATTCAGTTGGGAGGCAATATTTGCTCAGTGCAAAAGCTGACGTGGTCACCAAGCTTGGTTATCCTGCTTGAGTAAACAACTCGATGCTGTAATTTTCTCATTACCATTAAATTGCTGGTTTTAATTTGTCTCACAAGCCTCCGTACTTTGAGAAATCGCTGGTTTAGAGAGATGTGTAAATTACGTGTGCCCTTTAACAGTGTTCTGGAAAGGAAAACAATCCTGTTGTATCTAAACTGGAAGGTCACACTGAATTCCCCAATGTGTTTACACTCACAGGGTTTTCAGGCAAGCTGGGCTTAAAACTCTGCACTAGGAGAGCTTCCATTATAATAAATAATCAATCTCTGAATATCAGGCTATAAATGATTGGAACGATTCTTGTGAATTAACAAGGAGTTACCAGGCAGAAAATACACATCCCATGAAACAGGGCTCTTCACGTGCTCCAAGACAGCTCCTCTGCTTCCCAGGGTGTTTTCTTTAATATTTGAAATTGAGATTTTGGATTTTAGGCTCATCCTCCCACCATGACCCTGAGAGACCCAAGAACAGCACTTTGGTCCTCGTGTGAGTGTGGTAAAGAGACAGGGACCTTTCCAGAGGTCTCATGGTTTGTTTAATTATGGAGAGGATTAATAGTGTTCATACCCCTCCATTATTTGGTATTTTACATGGAATTTGGGTGAGTTTTGTTGCCTGTGTGTATGAAGATGGCTCATCTATACGTGGGATATGTCCCCCTGACAACAGTGATGTCTTTTCGGTGCCCTCCCTGGAAAAAACACCATTAGATTTAACTAATCCTCTGTGTCCTTAATTAAATACCTCTGGAGCAAGGAGCCTTACCTTCTGTGCTCCAAAATTGCAGTGATTACTCCCCTGCTGAATAAACCTTTTTCTTTTTGGTGGTTGTTATTTAAATGGCTTTGCTGGTTTTATTTGGGTTTTTTTTCTTCCTTTTTTTTT